>BLSH010249874.1:812386-829265 GCA_018402905.1 Glandirana rugosa
ACGAGACGTTTATGTGCACAGACGTCGTAGAGGGAAGAGACACCTTGCCACCACTAAGCCCGCCGCGTCGACAAGACTGCTAGACGTGTCTTGTTCGTCGTTTGTCGTTCATATCGACCGAGATGCTGCAGACACGTGTATTTGCAGAGCATGCAGTCAAAATGGCCGCCGTTAAGCACTAGAGGCCAAAACACACCTTCAGGGAACGTGCAGTACCGCAAACGGCCGCTCTGAGCACTAGAGGGAAAGTCCCATAGGCCCAAAATGTCTGCGGCTACGGCAAAATGGCGGCCGATCGCCACATGGAGGCGAAATTTTGATACGAACGCCCAACAATCGCGGTGGTCCTGGGGGGGGGGGGGGGAGGCGGGGGGGCAAACTGGAGCTCTACGCGTCCCACCAGTGGCTACCCAGTGAAGAAATTTTTTTTTCTTTTTTGTTTTTCGGTCGTCGGGCCCCCCTTCACGCCCCTAAAAAGGGGGAAGGCAGGGGCGCTCACTTACCACTCCGACGCCGCGGGTAGCCACCCGATCGCAGACTTTCCGCCCTCTCATAGACGGTATGCAGCAGGCCCAAAGTCGCCCTTGCCGAATTGCATCCGGTAAAGGGCGCTAAAAGGGGGGTTTACCCCGGGCCGCCCGCACGGAACGGGCACGATGCGGCAGGTCCACATGCAGCGGGACTGGCTTTGCATCATGTTGGCCAGGTCGGGGAAAATGAAGAGCTCGAGGACTCTCTATGCCCCGACCGGCTGCTTGATAGCAGATCAATTCGTTGATAGAAGAAATTAAAATTAAATAAAAATGGTCATAATCAGGACCGTAGTTCCCCTGAAGGGAAGCCAGGTCAACGCCTTACGAACTAGGCAATGAAACTGAAGAGCTATGCTGTGAGGGGGTTTGATGTAGGAAGACAGGACAGCCCCCATGGGAGGGGCCAGCTGCTTCTTTTCCCTGCCTAGTTAACTCCTAGTAGGACAAGCATAAAACCCACAAAGTCAATGAAGAAGCTGCGTCTGTCAGTGAACGTAAGGAGAAATCTGGTTAGTGTATGACTTTTCATTTGGAGCACTCCTTTTAGAGTGCAGCTGTACTGGGGATAATTTTAAAAAGGAATAGTATGCACTCTCCACAATAACATTGCCAAATTTAAAAGACCTGGGACCCTTGGATTAAATACATGTCCTGCTGACTTAGTCAATATACATTGGTGATTATGCAGTATTAGTTACGCGCTCTATGTGAGCTAGGACCATCTAGGATTAATATAAATCCTACTTATTTCTATATTTGTAATGGCCACTTTTGATATGGTGCAATCTTTCACTTTTGTATTGCTGGAAAATGTAAAATGTAATAAACAGATTGAAATATAAAAAGGAGTAGGAGCTGTTCACTTAGGAAAGCAAATATTCACTTTGAAACGCGAGTATCAATAAACAAGGCAAATCTGTGTTTACTTTAAATACCCAACCATGTGCAAAAGGATATAAACAGAATAGGGCATGATTAGAGAATTTAGGTGAACGCCATCTTTTTTTTGTTTTACGAACCTCAGTGAACATTACCGTTTCTAGGTAGAATAAACGTTTCCATTCTTTCAAAGCAACCCTATCATTTGTACCTCCTTTGCATACATGCGCACGCATAATCAAATTTATCCTAGTTAGAGAATGTAAGCAACCAACTTGCTTAAAGTAGAAGTTCACCTTTAAAAAAAAAAAAATTATAAATGCAAACTTTTTTTGCAGGTAAAATAAATGTACAATTACTATATTTTTCTAAGGAGCCTGGAAATCTTTGCGCCAACAATCAGCAGGTCGTGGGTGCCATGCAGGACTTTCGCAGACTGAGTGTAAGATGTCTGCCCCTACATGGAACACATCATTTTACACTGACAGGAAGACTCAATGAACTACCAGAGTGCTCAACAGCGCCGTAGTAGTCCATTGAGAACTACAAGCTGACATCCGCAAAGAAGGTCGTTACTTGTAGTTAGTTCATTCACAGAACTCTGTGAATGAATGATGCGGTAGTGTGGGGGGAAGACTCACACGGCCGTGTTCTTTTCAAAAACTGACAGCTTTTACGGGAAACATCTCCCCATACTGCTGTCACAGGGAGAGAGGGGGATCGGCGAGTGGTTGCAGCAGTGTGAACCTGCTCCATCTTAAAAACGGGTGGAACGTGTACATGTTCCCAAAGGTGAACGCATCCTTTAAAAGGGTGGAAATATATAAACGGTTTCCGCCCCCCAATTCAACTGCACAACTGAACCCTCAGTCTATTTAAGACTACCCTTGTTGCAAAAAAATGCTTCTGATGTTGAAAGTGGTCATTGTTCATATTTTCCTAACCTCAATGACTAGAGCAGCGAAGACAGGTATTAACCCATAGGATTGCCAATTCTGTAATTACTCAACAATAACAAAATAGGGCTCACAATGTAATTAACAAGATATGGATATGGTGTTAATCTTGTAGGTCGCCAAGAAATTGAAATGATACTGCCACCATTTGCAGTTACTGCTGAGCCCAATTAGGTATAAGAACTAACAGTTTAAGAAACAAAACACAACATTTGAATTCAAATACATGCAATACCTTTCTTAACATCTTCGCAAAACCAAGTGCTTTTGATGCTCTCTCTCTAGCTTCATGGAAAAGTTCCTTCAATGCTCTGCTGGTTTCAATGACTGATCTCCTGTGGAAATTACACATAAAAAAAAAATTAGAGCTCTTGCATTAAAACTCAACTCCAGTCTTACCTTTAGATACTTTTCACACGGGGCGGACTCCGTTCTGATAAGCAAGGGATCTGCTCACAGATCCCCTGCTGATCAGAGCAGACAGATGGCGGGTCAGAGTTCGCTCTGCAGAAACTGGGTGGCCACGGAGCGTTCATCTGCCCGCTATGCTCTATGTGCAGCTGGGTGTAAACAGACAATTGGTAACTAATCCCTGTGATCTGATCCATCTAACAGGAGACAAATTCATTCTTTTTTTTGAGTGGACAGGATCGGACTTCTAGGTAAGTAGGTGTAAACTAATGTAAATCAAATTATACCCCCTATCCATGGGGGTGAATGGCGTGTCCGATCAGGTTTGTCTGAAAAACAGACAGACAGAATCCCGTTTAAAAAAAGGGCCCAATTCTTTCACAGCTGTACAGACTCCTCCCCTACACTGAACAGGCTCATTCTAATTTCTCTGCATACTGTGAGCATAGTATAAGTGTAGTTGCAGCAATCAGAGTCCACCTCATTTTCTAGCTGGAAGAAGTCCTGCATCATCAAGTCCTTTCCTCCTCAAGTCTTATGGTATCTTATACACCCCTTTCATTCACTGGCTCACATGCTCAGCATCACATGTGAGCATTACCTAGGGCAGTCTTCATACAACTGCAGTCAACCAAGGACAGCCCACTCATCCAGACATTCATCCATAAAGGCATATTGATATTTGCAAAACTCCTTCAAAGAGCCAGCTCATTGCTTGCATCAAAGTTAAGAGCTCTTGAGAAAATTACTGAGATAGGGTGCTGTGATGTTTGCAGGGAGCACTGTACAGCACCCTGCTGGTCCCTTGTACTAGCCATGATCTATCTGCTTGCATAGAGAAGCATTGACACCCAGTAATACCATTACTGTATATAAAATAGGTGAAACATATATCATTCAGTAGCCCATAATAAAGATTTCACAGTAGCGCACTAATAAATCTCATGAAAAACACAAGCAAATGTCCAAGTTACATATACAGGCAAGTCCCTGGGTAGCAAACAAGATAGGGACTGTAGGTTTGTTCTTAAGTTAAACTTGTTTGCAAGTCAGAACAGGTACATTTTTTAAGTGTAGCTCCAGCCAAAACAACTACAGGCAGTCCCCGGGTTACAAACGAGATAGGGACTGTAGGTTTGTTCTTAAGTTGAATTTGTTTGTAAGTCGGAACAGGTAAATTTTTTAAGTGTAGCTTCAGCCAAAAAAAAATGTTTAAGCTTTTTGGATAGCATAGGGAAGGGTTAACACCCCTGTAATGTTTATTTTGCTGTCTATGTTTCTGTTCAGAAGATTTCACCTCACTTCCTGTCCCAATGATAATTGGATTTTGAAAATTTTGGGTTGTTGGGGAAACAAACCTTGGTGATAAAGCCTCAGTGGAGACACCTTTTTCCTATAATAACTCTTACAGGAGTGAATTTCCCTTCCTAGGGGATATTTCCTCTCACTTCCTGCTGTCCCCCTCCGTTTGTAAGTAGGAGTCGTTTGTAAGTCAGATGTTTGTAACTAGGGGACCGCCTGTATTTTCAATTTTTTTGGATATCATAGGGAAGGGTTAACATCCATGTAATGTTTGTTTTGCTGTCTGTGCCCCTGTTCAGAAGATTTCACCTCACTTCCTGTCCCTATGAAAATTGGATTTGAAAAATTTGAGTTGTTGTGGAAACAAGGATTGGTGATAAAGCTTCAGTGGAGACACCTTTTTCTCATGAGAACTCTTACAGGAGTGAATTTCCCTTCCTGGGGGGTAGATTTCATCCCACTTCCTGTTGTCTCCCTCCGTTTGTAAGTAGGAGCAGTTTGTAAGTCGGATGTTTGTAACTAGGGGACCGCCTGTAACCAGTGTCCATTTTTGATATAAATGAAATGGTGCAATTTAGTGCAAAAAAATAATAAAGTCCAACAAAATGTGATGAAGTAGGTGTAAAAAATAGTTGCTGAAACACCAAATGTCATCCACCAATGTGATTCATGCAAGCTCCTCTCCCTCCCACAATTGCATTTATATTCAGTAGTGCAGTGCACATATTTATAATACCATTACTGGTTCTAAAGTATGTAATAAGATTTAAAATGTTAATTAGTTTGAAGGCGGAAGGGGACAGGAAAGGCAAAATATATAGGCTGATTAAAACTTTAGTTTTAATAGTGCAAAATATATATGCAGCACATCTCCGCATTTCCCCACATTTTTGTCTTTTGTACAGCAAAATAGTTTTTGATCCTGCCAGAAAGCTCCTAAAGTCCTGTACACTCTGCTGCACTAAAATCTCAAGCAATGTTACTAGCCCTGCCCTGTTCACCACTGTTAACAATAGATAGGGATGCCGATAAAGGAGTAGCACTGGTACTGAGCCTGGGCAACAGGGGGACCGGATGTGGGTAGGAGATCAGGGTGGCAGTGGGGACAATTAAAGAAAACACGCCTTTGTGCATCTCCCTGCAGTAGCGGAAAGCTGGCTTCTCCTCTTCTCCCTACTGTTAGCTTTCAGTTGCTGCAGGGAGACACACACAGGGGATCAGTTCCTGTAATTGCACCTCCCCACCCCAATCTTCCTGTTAAAGATTAGATTTTCCTGTTACATGGGCCCCCCCTCTGCCCATACAGAAAGCAGACACCCTGCTTCCTCTCTACCCCCCCCCCCCCCCCCCCGTTGAGTAGATTTTGATGGACCAGGTTGGATCCTTCTTGTTTTTTGCTGCTCTTCCCCTAGAAAAGTTTGCCAAGAGAGGTGTCGCTTAGTGCATGGTGGGATGAAATCAAGTATGCCTAAGTAAAAGACTGACAAAAAAAGATTGTTCACTTGTTATAGTGTTATTAATTATTATTAGCAGTCCCCCCCTCAAGAAATGACTACGGTTTGCTGATCATTTTTCACACAAAACATATACAAAGAATAGCTTATAAAATGTAGTAAATCGCAACCCATGTACAAATGTAACTTTAATTTCCCATAATTTCAAGCCATAACCAATGTCTTCTCATATACTGAATAAATACACTCTTGACTTCTTACAGCTAATATGGTATGTTTATGAACCCCTTGCACATAAGATGGCATACTTATGCACCCATTATGCATAAGATCATCCGTGACTGATAAGCAGCCCAACCCAAGTAGCAAAATAACCAATTTATCCATTAAAACTCTTTTTGTATAATGTTAGGGTAAGGTTTACGTATGCGGTACTATAAAACAGCAACAAGAAATTTGTTTTCAAGCTGTGCACACTAAGCCAAACATTGTTGTATGTAATTAAGCAACATTAAAACTCTCAAGTGTCAAAGAGAAAATTGGCCCATCAGTTCCCTACAGGGAGCCATCAGATTGATATTAAAAAGGCATCTAACTTTTGCCTCCCTGTGACAGGTATTTTAAGAGATTCAATTTGAGTTCATCTGCTTCTACCCATTTTTAAGACCTCATGAACACTACTGGGTGTCAAAAACACTGCTTCTAAACACTCCTCCATGTTAGCCTATGTGTCCATGCACACATAGGCATCTACAGGCAGATTAAAAGAAGGAGAGTTCAGTTTTGAAAAAAAAAAAAAACATCACTTGCACATTCAGGAGAGAAGCGTTTTGGCAGAAGAAAAATATACAACATAAAAATCGGCAAACGTGCTTAAACGAGTCAACATACTAGGTGCGTTTAGTGCTTGAGCATTCATTCATTTCAATGGCCAGAATAAATGAACAGTCTGACCAGTGGAATGAATGAACACCCAAATGCTTGACATGCTTGAACGCGCTTGCAAAATGCTGCTCTAAGCATTTTTTTCACGCTGCTCGTCTCCCACTAGGAGAAAAATACATTCAGATGAGCTAGGCAAACGCCCAGTGTGCATGAGGTGTAAATATAGTTACATAGTTAGTGAGGTTGAAAAAAGACAAGTCCATCAAGTCCAACCTTTGTGTGTGCTTTTATGTCAGTGTTACATTGTATATCCCTCAATGTTGTGGTCCCTTAGGTGCCCATCTAATAGTTTTTGAAATTATCTATGCTCCCAGCTGAAACCACTGTTTGTGGAAGAGAATTCCACATCCTTACTGGTCTTACCGTAAAGAACCATCTACGCAGTTTAAGGTTAAACCGCCTTTCCTCTAGTTTTAATGAATAGTGGAATAGTTATGTGCCTATTTTGTCCCTATTGTGGGGTCACCAGTACAGTATTTAAACATTGAAATCATATCTCCTCTCAAGCGTCTCTTCTCCAGAGACAATAAGTTCAGTGCTTATAATCTTTCCTCATAACTAAGGTCCTTCAGTCCCTTAATTAGCTTTGTTGCCCTTCTCTGAACCCTTTCTAGTTCCAGAATATCCTTTCTGAGGACTGGTGCCCAGAACTGGACAACGTACTCCAGGTGCGGCCTCACCAGACTTGTAGAGGGGGAGAATTATTGATTTATCCATGGAGTTTATCCCCTTTTTGATGCATGCCAGTATTTTGTTGGCTTTGCTTGCCGCAGCTTGGCATTGCATGCCACTGCTGAGCCTGTCCTCTACTAGGACCCCTAGGTCCTTCTCCATCCTAGATACCCCCCAGTGGCTCTCCCCCTAGTGAGTAGTTTGTGTTCATATTCTTGGTACCCAAATGCATTATTTTACATTTTACTACATTAAACCTCATTTGCCACTTATCTGCCCACCCCTATAATTTATTCAGATCTTCTTGCAAGGTTTCCACATCCTGTGGAGAAATTATTGCCCTGCTTAGCTTGGTACCATCTGCAAATACTGAGATATGACTTTACATTAACACTTAACTGATAATTCTGGCTGTGCAGAAACATCAGTAAACATTCTTGGTTTAAAGACTTTCTCCAGATAAAGCAAAGATCCTTCCTGTAAGGGTTAAATGCTCGCTTAGGTCTAGGGCAACCTAGAGGGAACTTGCGGGAGTAGAGGATCGGGTAACTAAAACGGATTTTTGCACCCATCCCCCCTCCCCTCCCTTTAGACCTAAACGAGCATTTAAACCCTTGCAGTGCGGGGAGAATTTTTCTTTTAGTGGAGCTTACCTTGCCTGTTCAGCTTTAAGGCTTTTAAACCACAGAAGCTCTTTACCAGAGCAGCACAGCCACCTGAGAAAAACCTACATATAATAATCAGATCTTCAGTATTTTTCTAAATACTCCAAAATAATATTTGTTGGTAAGCATCCCTAAAACTGCAGAATACAAATAAGCAGGTCAACAGATGAATTAAATCCTTTGAAAAATATCCACATTCATACAAACAAAAGCAAAGACTGTCATTACCATAGAAACAAATGCTTTGCTGCCTTATTAGGGCAATAGCGTAATGTGTTACATAAGGAAAACTCTTAGGGCCAGGATTACCTTATTTCATCAGAGACACTGCTATCATCTGTGCTGGCCCAGAATTCCTCACAGCTGTCTTGTAGGCCAGAGTCCAGAAACTTCCCAGTGGATTTCAGCAGCATTCCAGCAATATCGCTAGAACAAAAATGTTCAAATTACAGTCTGCTCCTACATCATCATATCCTAACTATATTTATTAAAACATTTTAAATATGCAAATGCTGCATGGGATTATTCAAATATTAATTAAGCAACATCTACATTGTTAGAAGATGCTCGATGTTCTTTGAATGTATATGTCTCAGATTCTTCTCTGCAGAGGGCTCCTTAAAATAAACATACTACACTTGTTCAAGGTGCTTAGAGAAACCCAGAGAGAAGAAATCTTCAAATAATTTTGTCCAGTTGAGTGGATTACTACTATAAAAAGGCAGCCTGCTCTGCTTTAAGTGGTCCCTTTGGAATTGGGTCCAGTTGTTAATGTTCACAAAGCTAGACTGTTCAACATGTAATTACTGCTCTGCTCTGTTGTGGACCTTCTATCATGTCCTTTGCTTGTTATTCTATTTTCTAACTTTGTTGTGAAGAAGAAAACTTTTATAAAAATTGTCGATTATTTAAAGAAAAAAAAAAAAAAAAAGGCGACGGCAGTTGGCTCACTTATTTGCATTTCACACTGTGTAGCTGAGGTGCATAGGTTTTTGAAAATGCATAGTCTTCAGATATAGTGTTTTTAAGCACATCATTTTATTTTGCAATGTACAGGATTCCAAGCTGACTACAGGCTGGGGTTTCTAAAATCCAATATTAATATTCCATTATTAAAGCTGTTTTACACCCCAAAACAAAAATGTATAAAAGGGTGGTTGCAAAACTCTGAACTGAAATACGAACATCCTCTATAATGTGTACTTGTCTCAATCCAGAGCACTAAGTGTAATTTCTGACGGCTGCCTTGTTCCTCTATTATCAGCATGATTTATTTCTGACAAGTTCACCTGAGACCAAAAAGTAAAAAGGTGACGGGAGGGATCTCCAGCACACAGCCGCTGACTGACAGCCTCAGCTTGGTTCCTGTGTGCTGTGTGAAGGGGGATGTGTTCTTTCCCTCCAATCAGCTCTCACTAAGCTCTGCAGAGGGTAGCTTCAGGTCTTCTCCCTCTGCTTTCTGAAAGCTCAGACAAGCTGTATAAATTCTGGACTTTGAACAGTTGCAGAGAAGAGAGAACTTATATAGGATTTGTTATATCTCTGTGTATCACCTAAGGCTAGCCACTTCACTGAGTATATGGTAAGGTTCACAACCACTTTAAAATTGTAATTCACCAATTCTTAGATGCGGTGGCTGTTAGTTTTCATTTTTTAGGCTTTTTTCCCTTTATTTTTACCGGGTGATCCAGCCAGTGAGTGTTCTTTTCAACTTACTTGAACAGGCTAAACTCTTTAGATATAGTAGTAGAGAGGGCTGACACAAACCATTCAACACTAACAGGGTCCTTACAATGGTCACCTTTATTTATTTTTGGGATAAAGGTTTTACATAAATAACAGTTGCTGTAACAGCTTATAAATTGTTAATGTGTCAATGTGTAGTAAAGTCATTCTAAATCTACCTGTCTAACAAACTCCTTTCCCCCAGACTGAAAATGCTGCTGTCCAAACGTGTCTGCTTTACTACCTTACTGTACAAGAAAAGTGGCAACCATCCCAACCTAGAACTGGCCTTTGCATTAAGGTGCACATGGAAGGGCAAACCAACCAGCCTGCAAAACAACCAAATTGGCCCGATCTAACAGTTTATGTTAAAAAAACAGAGGGTTTTGTTAGCACACATTTGCAAATATATGTATAAGCCGCAGTGCCCACGTCAAGGGACCTCTGTCGTTGCTATGTGGTCCTAGCTCTAAATTTCCCAGTGTCCATAGTTGTTTGTCTGTGATGCAATTAACCCTTCCATGTGCACCTTGCTGCAAAGGCAAGTTAGAGATGGGGATGGTAGCCACTTTTTTGTACAGTTGGTTGAATTGGGTGCAGGATGCCTTCGCTGCCATTGTGCTTTTGCTGGGTGTCATATATGTCCCCTGTGCCTTTAAGGAGGGGTGGGCTCCCTCCAGGCATACTTGCCGTTGATCTAACTATTCTTATATGTGCTCCTACTATGCAGGCTCTAGAAATTTGGCGTTAGAAGCACAGTATACACAGAGGTCCCTTGGCATGGGCACTGTGGCTTATGTATATATTTGCAAATGTGTGCAAACAACACCCTCTGTTTTTAATGTAAACTGTTAGACCGGGTCAATTCGGTTGTTTTGCAGACTGGCTGGTTATTTATTACCCAGAATGCAGACACCCTAAAAACAGGAAATGTGTTCATGGCTGGATCACTAGGTAAAGGAAAAAAGTCAAAAAATAAAACTAATGCAGCCACATCTAAGGGTCGATAAGCTGAAATATAATACATTTTTGTTTTTGGGTTTATTACCACTTTAAACCACATGTTCAATTAAATAATGGTGGTGCAAATATTGAGACAATTTCTCTTTTTATATTTAAGGTCCAATTCGTGTAAAATGTAGCAATAGCCTGAGGGTTCACAAACTTTCTCACAGTCTTACAACACGGACTTGAGGATCATCTTCCAAATAGAAAACAGAATCTTGAGGTTCCAGTTCACACACTAAAAGCACCATGTAGGGGAATACGTGTATAAAATGACTCATTTGTTAATTTGTGTAATTTTTAATTTAAGCTACTGTGCTCTGAAAACACCAGACTATTATCCCAGGTGATAAGTAAAAACTGGAAAATGTGAAATGAAGTCGATTCACCTGCTGGCTGTGTATGAAAGTCTGATATATTCATACGCAATATTTCACATTTACATGTAAAACAATAAAATGATAATTTTACTCCTGTTCCCAATAAACAACAAAGAAAATACAGAACCACATCTTCTGCATGCTAGGGAGGTCTTTTCATTAAAAAAAAAAAAAAAATAGCTACACAAAACATGCTAATACCAGAAAAGTTTTCCAGCCTGAGCTTCTCCTCCTCTTATATAAGGAGTAATTTCTTTGGTGAAATTCCATTCTTCTTCAAGAAGGTTTTTCAGGCTATGGGAAGCTTGAGGTAACTGCTGCAACATCTGGATCCAACTACGCATGTAGTCAAAGTACACCTAATGGAAAAAAGACATAAGTGTTTAGTTATAATTTGCAAGTAAAAAAATGCAATGTAACTGTAAAATAAACAAATAATCACTAAGAAACCTTACTGATCTATAGGTAATCTATCTGTATCTGAAAATGCTTTTCAATAAAAACAAACATTACAAACACGTTTATCTATTAAAATTCACACAACAATGTACAAGACAAGATAAAGAGCTCAAGTTACAGCCTTAAAAGCATACTTCCACGTTTGCAGTCAAATTTGGGAAAATTATGTTTGTTAAATGTTCTTGTTCACACATAATACCTTAAAAAAAAAAATTATATTTCTTACTTTTTAGATGTTTGAGGAGCTGGCCATCAAGGCAGGGCAATGCCACAGTGTGTTTGGCCCCTCACAGACTGGAGACACCCTGAGCTATCCTCATCAACACATAATGCAGGAGGCTGGATTCTAATGCCTTAACTCTCTAGGTCAGACAGTGTTCAAATCTAGTTTATAATGGATAATAAGATCTGACAGAATAAGGTCTGACAGGAAGAGCGTTAATTAGGATACTCCTTAAAGCGGAACTGAAGAAATTCTGCTGTAACAAAGAGCTAGCAGACAGGCTTTATCAGGGGTATGGATTAGATGGAGTCCCCTAAAACATTTTAAATGTAAAGTTGGATAGAGTGGGGAAGAGTTAGACCACCTTTAGTTTTTTCCTGCCATTTGGGGCTTACAAAGATTTTGCCTACTTTCTGTCCTGGTAACAACAGATTTACCAAACAGGAAGTGAGGGAAAATCTGTAACCAAGTCACATACATCAATCAAAAACTGACAGAAAGTGGCCTTCCTCTGCTCTGCTTGTGAATAAAATATGGATTTATAAGATTTACATTGCATTTTGTTTTTATGTGCATTTTACACAGCGTCCCAACTTTTTTGGAATTGGGGTTTAAATAGATGGGTTGTTCTAATTATATACTCTGGAAGAATTCACTCAAAACTAGTGTAATTTAATCATAGAGTGTCAAAGGGGACTGGATTTTACTCTCTCAGAAAAATCTACTTGCACCCATTGAACCACTTCCGGGCCACCTGCAGTACATTAATGCAGGCGGGCGGCACAGGCAGGCTGGATTACCTACCTGTACATGGTCCAGTCTGTCCTGGGTAAGGGCTGAGCAACACATTGCTCCTGTGAGCATGATGTGTGCACATTTTTAAAATATAGCTAATGAATAGTATTTTCTGTATTTAGGCATATTGTGAGTACATTACACTACACGCTACAGTAAAATTGGCTAGCTAGAGCATTCCAGGATCTCAGGGTATTCAGGCTGCAGAAGGTCATGCTGTAGCCTGTCAATACCAACTGTATACTTCATCAGATAGGTTTACTTCATCATCTAGCACAATGACAAAATGGAAGGGTATTCAAACTTCAGAATTTGTTTTCAACAGGAATATCTAACGTCAAATTGCAAACGTGTAGAATATTTAGTTAAAAATCTACAAGTGCAAAAACTCATTGTTGCTCATCATATCTCGTTTACAGCACTTAAAGTTTAACTAAAAAAACTTTTTTTTTTTGGTTTTGAATAGAATGCAGAGGTATTAGAACGCCCACCAGTTTGTATTACTGTCTGTGCCCCCATTAAGCAAATTCACCCACTCGATTTGTCCTATTTACGATCATTGAAAGTGAAGGTAAAATAAAATACCAAATGTTGGGCTGTCCCCAGGAAAGAAATAGAGGGGAAATCTTTCAATGAGGACACTAGTTCTGGTGACCTAGGGGTCCCCAAGGAATTCCTTTAATTTGCAGGGACATCTACTCACTTCCTGTTTAGCTATGGGACAGGAAGTGAAGGGAAATCTGCACAATGGGACACAGATGGTGAAACAAAATCTGACAGAGGTTATAATCCTCATTTGCCCTATCCAAAATGAACAAAAAATATGTTGCCTATAGTTCTACTTTAAGTGTATGTTCAGCCTAAACTTTGCTTTGTATAGAGTGCAGAGCGATTAGAACCCTTGTTGGGTTTTTACTGCTATCCAGGACTGCAGGGATTGCTATCCAGGGATTTTTCCTCACTTTCTTTTACAGTGACAATGTTTTTACAAGTCAGGAAATTAGGAACCAGAATTACTGACAGAACTAAAATTGTCTTTTTGGTTCTTTTCAATAAAATGGAAGGTTTAAACTCCCTGTCAACTTTTTATTGCCGTCTGTGTTTCTGTTGGAGATCTTCCTTCAGCTCTTGTCTGGAAAAAAAAAAACAAAAAGCACAGGTACCGCAACAATAAGCAACAAGAGAACTCCCTAATGGAGTCCAGGATAGAATTAAACCCCCAACAGCAGTTCTGATTCTTCCCCACACTTTCCAAAATGCAGAGAAAGAAAAAAAGCTTTGGCTGGATTTACACTTTAAAATAAACAAATGAACGCTACATTTTAATTTGGCAGCTTTGAGTACCTGCACTTTGCTTTACTTTATGGATTAAGCCATAACGATTTTTGGGTGTCCAATTTATTTCATCATGTGCAAGTGTTTTAGCTAATGCATGTTATATCAGGGTTGCTGTCAAACAAGCTAAACAAGATTATCTGAAATGAAACCATGCCACAAGCTTCTGCAGTGAGAGAAAAAATATATCAGTGAAATTGTGTCCAAGATAACAGTGCAAAATCTGCAAGAAGACAGGTTAACACCATATTCATTGAACTGAATTTTTTTACACACCACCACACATGTATGGTGTGAACAGAGCACATTGATTGTTTTCTATGTGCTCTGCTCATACCAAACATCTGCAGTGGTGTGTAGAAAAATGAAGCTCAATGGATATGGTAGAAATATCTCCCTGTGAGCTAATTGTGTGGAAGTGTAACCCCTAAAACTCAGTCAAGAATAATCAGATATCTCCCCCACTTGCGGTTCCCAGGAAGATTATTGGTTCATCTATGCCGGCATTACCTAACATTTCTGGAAATAGAAGTTATATTTCATTATAACTATCAGGGGTGTTGGCCTCAGTTCTTTTTAATTCTACCCATTAATGAGTAGGTGGATGTAATTAAATAAAACACAACTTCTAACAACACCATCAATTTTAAAAACACATGAAATAAACTGCAAAAACACCTACCATTAACATTTTATGCAGATCTTCCTCAAAAGCATCAATGTTACAATCAGGCTTTTGAAAGTCATCCAGCACCTCTCTCAACATGAACTGGTAGTATTGCTTCATCAGCAGTCCCCCTTTCAGCACTTCTTTGCACTCTCTTACTAACTATTTTCAGAAACACAATTTTGCATTATTATTCAGCATAAGGACACAGCATTTCAACTCTAAAGCCAACAGTTATCCATTCAGTAGTAGACCTGGAGATTAAATCCCCTTGTTTATTACAATCAAGACTAACAAATATGTTTGTGTGTGTGTGTGTGGGGGGGGGGATAGATTGAAGCGTGGTGGGCATAAGTAGCGTTGGTAAGAGAATGCGTGCAGGCATTATGGCAAGAGCAGGCCAGGGGAGCATGAAGGCTGGGGGTGGGGATAGGGGTCAGTTGGTGTTGAGAATGCTGAATTGATGCACTACTAAGTCTTGAGTGAAGCGAGTTTCAGGCATGGTGAGTGGTAAAAGAAGAGGGGGTACAGGCATCATTGTGAGAGCAGGAAGAGGGTGTAAAAGGAAGGTGGAGAGTAGGGGGGTGCTTGCAGACATGGTGGTGAGAGCAGGGGAAGACAGGCTATAGCGAGGGTGGGGATTAAAGGCATTGAGTATGTGCAGATGGGAGCACGCAGGGAGAGGAGTAGGAGGGTGGAGATGAGGGGGTGGGGTGGCTAAGGGGGTGGGGTGAGAGCAAGAAGGTGCAAAGTGTGTGTGTGGGGTGCTTTGTGCAGATGTGAAGTGAGAGCTTGTTGGTAAAAGATGATGCATGCCGATATACGGTAGTAAAAGGGGGCATTCATGTGCGGTGATGAGAGCCAGAGGGCGGCCTGCAGGCATGGAGTGAGATCAGGGGGGAAACTGAATTTAGGAGTGCTGATGAGTGAAGGGGTGTGCAGAAGGTGGGGCGAGTTCAGTGGCATCCATATCTGCAGTACCTGTGGATCTATTCCAGGCTCCTTGCTGTGCCCCACATAAGTGGGATTCAATCTACCACATTTACCGCTCATTATTCCACACCTCTGGATCAGCAGTATGCATGCACAGGCACCTTCAGTTCATGCCAACTGCGATGAAAGCAATATAGTTGCAAAGATCCTGCACTTGCACAGTACTACCAGTACAGACTGTACATTACTGCGCACGCGTGGGATTTTACCCCCATGTTTTTGGACATCACAATATAGAGTTGGGATTATGCACAGTAGCAACCTTAGAAATATCACACTACTGCAAATGTGCTGTATACCACTGTTACACTGTGATGTCAGAAATATGGTGACAATATGGCAGCAAGATCTCGAACATGCGCATTAGTGGACAATCTGTACTGGCACTACCATGTGTGAGATGTGTATGCGGGATCTCGCAGACATTTTGCTTTCAGCACAGCACCAGTTGCTGCCCGTGTGTGGGGACTGAAGAGCAATATATGAAGCAACGTAAATATGTTACTGTGAATGTGTGCCACTTAAGGGGCAATAGTGCACAAGCATGGCCACTATAGATGCGTGATCATATGCAACCAGGAGCCTAACCAACTAACCTAATGTGTACAGTATCTCACAAGAGTGGAGTACACCCCCTCACATTTTTGTAAATATTTTATTATATCTTTTCATGTGACAACACTGAAGAAATTACACTTTGCTACAATATAAAGTAGTGAGTGTACAGCTTGTATAACAGTGTAAATTTTCTGTCCCCTCAAATTAACTCAACACATAACCATTAATGTCTAAACCGCTGGCAACAAAAGTGAGTATACCCCTAAGTGAAAATGTCTAAATTAGGCCCAGTGTGTCAATATTTTGTGTGGCTACCATTAATTTCCAGCACTGCCTTAACCCTCTTGGGCATGACGTTCACCAGAGCTTCACGGGTTGCCACTGGAGTCCTCTTCCACTCCTCCATGACGGCATCACAGAGCTGGTGGATGTTAGAGACCTTGCACTCTTCCACCTTCCATTTGAGGATGCCCCACAGATGCTCAATAGGGTTTAGGTCTGAAAACATGCTTGGCCAGTCCATCACCTTTACCCTCAGCTTTTTTAGCAAGGCAGTGGTTGTCTGGGAGGTGTGTTTGGGGTCGTTATGTTGGAATACTGCCCTGCGGCCCAGTCTCCGAAGGGAGGGGATCATGCTCTGCTTCAGTATGCCACAGTACATGTTGGCATTCATGGTTCCCTCAATGAACTGTAGCTCCCCAAGCCGGCAGCACTCATGCAGCCCCAGACCACGACACTCCAACCACCATGCTAGACTGTAGGCAAGAAACACTTGTCTTTGTACTCCTCACCTGGTTGCCGCCACACATGCTTGACACCATCTGAACAAAATAAGTTTATCTTGGTCTCATGGGACCACAGGACAAGGTTACAGTAATCCATGTCCTTAGTCTGCTTGTCTAAAGCAAACTATTTGCAGGCT
>BLSH010249874.1:843764-865384 GCA_018402905.1 Glandirana rugosa
TTTTTTTTTTTTTTTTTTAATATATATATATATATATATATATATATGTTGTGTGTGTGTGTGTGTGTGTATATATATATATATATATATATATATAATTTTTTTTTTTTTTTTTTGAACTGTGCGAGCACTCTAACCAAATATGGCACACTATGTAAGTGTCATTAAATGTATTAAATAAGCTCAATATATGTGAGCATGATGCGCATTGATTGTAAAATAAAGTTGTTCTATGTTGCAGAGTGGTAAAAATCCCTGAAGAAATTATTTATATTCTTATTTCAAAACGCGTTGGAAATCATCTACTGTTTCTCATTTGGTGATGGGACTTAACAGCAAGTAGCTGGGAAATACCACTGATTGCATCCTTGACGTGCTACTATGATGTATACTGTTCATGCTGTATGTGACTGTATGAAAAGTTTTTTACAAGTCTATGGATTTTTTAAATATATTTTTTAAGAAAGAACAATAAAACAAATAGATAGATAGATATCTCTCTCTCTATATCTATATATATATATCTATATATCTCTATCTATATATATATATATATCTCTATCTATATATCTATATATCTCTATCTATCTATCTATCTATCTATATATATATATATATATATATATATATAAATATAAATGTGTGTTGGTTGCCCTAAAAATCCCATAAAGTGAGGTACACTGTAGCGACTAATAAGGGATGATGGCAATCACACCTTCAGTCATATGAACCTCTTTCTTAACGGTAAAATACATTTCTCTGCGCTTGTTATGGGACACAAGGTTAATTCTTTTTTTTTTTTTTAATGTTTTATTGGGTTTTTACAACACAAACAAGAAAATCAGACATGGTATATGACAGATGAAACACAATGAGATATACATGGTATTGTCCAATAAAGATATTGATATGGGTGAGCATGAGGGTTTTAAAGGTTGACCAAACATTGGGTAGAAGTGGGGGGGAAGGTAGGTGCAAGGGAACAGGGAGGAGGGGGGCCATTAGATGGGTATTGTCTGGTGTGGGGGGGGGGGATGTCCAATCGCAGGGCAGACCGGGTGGTAAGTTGAATCCAGGTGCTCGAGTGACCGTTGAGTTGTGAAAGTCCATAGATCGAGGGCTGCTACTTATTCCTGTTATCACAGTCCAGCAGACGCCATTTCATCGTCTGGGAAGTGGCACTAGAAGATCCTTCGGTATGTCCTGGAACAATTTTTATTTCCTGAGGTTACTGTGAGCTTTCAAGTGGATTGTGGGCAGAGGGGGAGCTTGACTGCTCCTGACGTAAGATATCCCATAGAACAATCCCACTTTCTGTGATAGTTGTAGGTTAGATGTTGGTGTGAGTGAGAGGGAGCATTATGTTGTAGCATTAGGGTCAGACCTTCCTTTTTCATTAGTGCCAGTAATTCTTGATGGACTGGTCTTATAGTGGGGGGGAGAGGGCGATATCCATTGCCTGAGGATAGCTCTTCTGGATATCATGTAGCATGTGGTGAGCCATGGCAGGTTGTCTTGAATAGTCCTAAGCTGGTGTATTGGGGGAGATCCCGTAGGGGAATTGTAAAAGCCAAATAGGAGTAGGTAGGGGTTTTTATGAGGCTGCAGGCCGGTTACTGTTGCCACCATCTTTTCAACAGTGTCCCAGAATCGAATGATACTCGGGCATGACCAAAGTTTATGCAATAATGATGGTTTTTGTTCATTGCATCATTGACAACCCTGGCAGCGATGGGTTGAGTCCCGTCTCTGGTATAGAACGTATGCACGGTGTATGATTTTAAACTGCTGTTCTCGCCAGAATTCGTTGGTGACAAATGATCTAGTTATATTGTAGCCCTTGAGTATGAACTGAGAAGCGTCCCAGGAGCATAGGTCTTTGTTCCATGTTGTTAGGAGATTGCCTTTCAGAGGTTTGGCTGCAGCAGAGGACAGTGGCTTATATAAATGCGCGATTTTGAAGGCTTCCAGTTCGATGAACGAATCTATGATATTGCTGACAAAGCTCAGGGCTTGGCAGACATACAGATGGTGATGGGAAGGCAAGTTGTATTTGCTAGCAATGGTCCAGAATGCAAGGGGGGAGCCCGTCTTAGTGTCGTATTTATGTGTAAAGTGGGTCAGACCAAATGTTGCCCAGAGGGCGAAAATCGATTGGTTCGAAACTGGAGAGAAGAGGGGGTGACCCAGGATCGGTAAGTGCTTGGAGATTTGCGAAGGGACTCCTAGCTTTTTCCTCGTTTCCCTCCAGGCCAATATTGTGTCTCTGATTAGTAGATTGTGCCTTAAGGCTGCTGGGAGGTGTTTTAGCTCGCAGTAAAGTAGAGCTGTAAGATCATAGAGGGCTACCATTTGAGTCTCTAGTTCAAAATTTGAGTAGTGGGAGCTTTGGGAGATCCAATCCAGGGTTGATCGCAGGAGGCAAGACAGATTGTACAATCGTGTGTCAGGTAGGCTTGTCCCTCCCTCCTGTTTGGGGAGGAATAATTTTTGGAGCAATATTCTTGGTTTGCAACTGTGCCAGATGAATTTGGATAGGGCCTTGTGGAGTCTTTGTATGTCTAGATGTGTCATCAACAGGGGGATGGTTTGCAGTGGATAAAGTAATTTAGGGAAGGATACCATTTTGTAAAGGTGGCAGCGGCCAAA
This sequence comes from Glandirana rugosa, assembly GCA_018402905.1. NCBI lineage: Eukaryota > Metazoa > Chordata > Amphibia > Anura > Ranidae > Glandirana > Glandirana rugosa. Next base: position 846,414 of record BLSH010249874.1, read on the forward strand.
GAAGGAGAGGGGCAGTTTTGACCAGGATTCTAGCTGAGCTATAATTTTGGATATTACTGTGGGGGAAGTTGAGGTGATAAAGGGAATGTGGGGTTCTACCTTTATTCCCAGATACGTGATATGTGATTTGGCTATTTGGAAAGGGGAGTTGTTTGTCCAAGTCGGGAGGCGGGCTTGGAAAAGTGGCAGCACTTCACTTTTTGCAAAGTTTATTTTGAGCCCCAAGCACATTCTAAAGCGTGTAAAAATTTGTTGGATGCAGGGGATATCCGACTGAGGTTCGGATGTGAAGATTAAAATATCATCTGCGAACGCCGTTCTTAATTCCGAATTGCCTATTTTAATCCCATGTAGCTTGGGGTGGGCGAGAAGATATCTGGACAGGGGTTCTAGGGCAAGATTGAATAGAAAGGGTGAAAGGGGGCACCCCTGTCTTGTGCCCTTGTGAAGTGGAATTCTATCAGAGATGTTCCCGGCCGCTATGACTTGGGCTGATGGGTTTGCGTACATGGTGGTGACGAGATGTAAGAAAGGACCTGTGAAACCGAACCTCTCGAGGACTAGCCGAAGCCATCGGAAACTGACGTTATCAAACGCTTTTTCAGCGTCAAGCGTAATTCTAGTGTTCTCCAAGGTCCGGCCAGTCCCCGCCTGGTCCAGCACTGCCAGAACCCTCCTGATGTTAGAAACTGCAGAGCGGCCGTGTGAAGCCCGCTTGTACCGGGTGTATGATGTTGGGCATAATGACTGCTAGTCTACTGGCCATATTCTTGGAGAGCAACTTGGAGTCCAGGTTCAGTAAAGAGATTGGGCAGTATGAACCGGGCTCCGTGGGGTTTTTATCCTTCTTGGGTATTAGTTGTATGTGGACCTGGTATCCCGAGGGGAGATAAGGAGCGCCATCCAAAATATGTTGGAATACTTAAGCCAGGGTGGGGGGCTAGGGTATCTGTGTTCAATTTGTAGAACTCTGAGGTAAAGCCGTCTGGGCCCAGGGCTTTTCCTGGGGATAGAGATTTGATCGCTGCTATGATCTCTGCCGTGGTGATTTGAGTGTTCAGACTGGCTAGTTGCGATTCATTTACCACAGGGAGGAAGAGTTGGTTTAGGAACTGCAGTGCTGCTTGCTCGTCAATGGGGTCCTGACCATAGAGGGCTGTGTAGTATTGTTCTAGAATGGGGTTTATTCCTTTTGGTGATGAAATAATCTCCCCACTGGAATTCTTGAGGGCTGCTATATGCGAAGGGGCATGAGTGCCCTTGCATAAGCGGGCTAATAGTTTTCCCGGTTTGTTTCCAAATTTATGGAAGCTTAGTTCTGTGATAGATTGGTGTAGTTTTTCCTGCTTGCCATTGCGCCCTGTGTTCGGGGGAGTTTGATATTCAGTCGAGCTAGGGCTGTTCTCAATGCAGAGCTCGCTGCGGCATACGCTTTCTTGACTCGCCTTTTGTGGGCAGAGGAGCAGGAAATGATCTGTCCCCTAAGGACCGTTTTGCCTGCCTCCCAAAGGAGGCTTGGATCGATGACATGTTCTCGGTTATTGTCTAGGTAGTCGTCCCATGTGTATTGTAGGGTCTTGCAAAGTGATCGGTTTTGCGCCAAAATAGGAGGGAAATCGCCAGAACTTTAGAGGAGAATGGAGACCCATGCCCTGTATCTCTATTGAGATAGGGGCATGGTCAGAGATTGCTATCGCTTGAATGGTAGGGTTGGCAGTAAAGTCGGCTAGTTCTGGGTTGGCAAAAATGTAGTCAATCCTAGATAGGGTGTTGTGTGGGGGAGAGAAGGTGAATTCCCTGCCCGTAGGATTAGTCTGCCTCCACAGGTCTATGAGACTTAGATTCTCTGCGAAGCTGGCCAAGGGGGTAACGGTATGTGGTGATTGTGTGGGGGTTCTGCATCTAGATTTGTCTTCTGACATGTCAATTACCTGGTTAAAATCACCTCCTATCAAGAGGGGCATATGAATATATTGTAAATAATGGGGATACCGCGCTTAGGATACCTTTGGAACCGGTGTCTGGGTATGCTGCCTCCAGTGATTGCTCCCTGGTTAGGGAGTGAAGGTAGAAATATTGTGGTCTGGGATGGCGCTCCCCTAATATATTCTTATAAATGACTGATTACTTGTACAGGGTAAGGTTCAAGATAGATGTCTAATGAACTTCAATTCAAGTGGAATATAATAAATTATAAAGTGTTAATGTGCTAGTATCGTTAAAATGAGGTGAGTACAAACTCAAATGAAGTGCTGAAAGTGATTACAACTAAAAGGAGGAGTAGAACCAGTATAAAATGACGAGAAACCTTAGTACTACTGTATAAATATTAATGTGATAATGTGCTAGTATCAGTGATGATGTGCTAGTATCAGTACATACTTATAAAATCTCAAGTTCAAATGACATATAAAGTGCTGATGTGACGTTATGTCAACTTAAATGTGCTAGTATCGCAAAAAAAACAATAATGTGCTAGTATCACTTAAAATAAAATCTCGGGTTTACCCCAAATTTGTGTAGTGCTTAGTAATTCAATACATATATACTGATGGCAAGTTGCATAATCATAGTAACTAATCATAAGATCTATATGCAGGAACTCCCCAGTCCTCTTTGAGGTTATAGGCTGTTTCTTTTTAAACTATCAATAACAATAACCAATAGAGTATCCTTAATGTGATTTAAGTGTCCATATGGTGAGGTCCAAAATAATTATTTCCTTTTGTGTGCCACACGTGCTCCCCTCTTTCCACCCTGGTTACCGGACAGCGCCACCCCACACAGGGGTAAAGCGCAGTGGCGCCTGTCTCAGGCAGGTGTATCAGGGATCCGCAGGACGGTGGTGGGTCTCTCCTTCCTCTCCTATTTCCTGATCCAGGTTCCTGGGTATGTAGGTCTTCACAAGGGTATGATCCAGAAGTTCCTTTCGCGGGTACGTCCACGGTCCTGTGGGCGAATGGTGGTCTCCTCTTACGGTAAGGGTTCCAGGGGGTTGAGTAGTTGAAGGTCCTCCGTGGTGTATGGAATTCCAATTCAGGGAAGTAATGGGAACAACTCCATAGTGTAATTCGATTAACCCCTTCCTTACTGGGCACTTAAACCCCCTTCCTGCCCAGACCAATTTTTGGCTTTCAGCGCTGTCGCATTTTGAATGACAATTGCGCGGTCGTGCGACGTTGTACCCAAATAAAATTTGCTTCCTTTTTTTCCCACAAATAGAGCTTTCTTTTGGTGGTATTTGATCACCTCTGCGACATTTCTGATCGCCGCTATAAACAAAAAATGAGCGACAATTTTGCAAAAAAGAACAATATTTTTTACTTTTTGCTAAAGTACAAATCCATTAAAAAAAATTATTCATCAGTTTTGGCCAATATATATTCTTCTACATATTTTTGGTTAAAAAAAAAAAAAAAAAAAAAATCGCAAACGGCGTATATTGATTGGTTTGCGCAAAAGTTATCGCGTCTACAAACTGGGAGTTGATTTATGGCGTTTTTATTATTTTTATTTTTTTTACTAGTAATGGCGGCGATCTGCGATTTTTATCGGGACTGCGATATTGCCGCAGAAATGACGGACATTTTTTACACATTTTTGGGACCAATGACATTTATACAGCGATCAGAAATTTAAATATCCACTAATTACTGTGTAAATGTCATTGGCATTGAAGGGGTTAACCTGCAGGGGGGCAGTGAAGGGGTTAAATATGTTCCCTGGGTGTGTTCTAACTGTGGGGGGGCAGGGCTGGCTGGGACATAACAGATCTAACTTCAGGGAAGATCAGTAGATCTGGTATGTCCCCTGTCACAGAACGGGGAACCGCCGTGTTTACATCGGCGGTTCCCCGTTCTGAGGCTCCTAAAACAGATCGGCGGGTCTCGGGCGGACATCGAGTCCGCCCAAGCCACGGGCACGCGCGCCGCCGCTGCCGCCAGGGACCGCGCGAGGAGCGTGCACAGGGAACGACGTCCATGGACATCGTCCCGGCATTTCAGATCCGCGCTGGAGCCGTACTTCGGCAATAGCGCGGATCTAAAGTGGTTAAAATGAGGTTTTATTTTTAAAAAGTCATAAAACATCCAAACGTTTCTCCAATAATGCAGTACACAATGAACCAGCCAAGTTCAGTCACTCTAAACTTCCAAGACACTACTCCACTAAAAGTATAGATAAACCTTCCTTTTGATGAAGGCAGGCCCACACTTCCTCCGTGTGGCCTTTGCGCTCCAATCAGCGGAACTGGAAGTTGTTCCCATTACTTCCCTGAATTGGAATTCCATACACCACGGAGGACTTTCAACTACTCAACCCCCTGGAACCCTTACCGTAAGAGGAGACCACCATTCGCCCACAGGACCGTGGACGTACCCGCGAAAGGAACTTCTGGATCATACCCTTGTGAAGACCTACATACCCAGGAACCTGGATCAGGAAATAGGAGAGGAAGGAGAGACCCACCACCGTCCTGAGGATCCCTGATACACCTGCCTGAGACAGGCGCCACTGCGCTTTACCCCTGTGTGGGGTGGCGCTGTCCGGTAAGCAGTGTGGAAAGAGGGGAGCACGTGTGGCACACAAAAGGAAATAATTATTTTGGACCTCACCATATGGACACTTAAATCACATTAAGGATACTCTATTGGTTATTGTTATTGATAGTTTAAAAAGAAACAGCCTACAACCTCCAAGAGGACTGGGGAGTTCCTGCATATAGATCTTATGATTAGTTACTATGATTATGCAACTTGCCATCAGTATATATGTATTGAATTACTAAGCACTACACAAATTTGGGGTAAACCCGAGATTTTTTTTAAGTGATACTAGCACATGATTGGTTTTTTTTGCGATACTAGCACATTTAAGTTGACATAACGTCACATCAGCACTTTATACGTCATTTGAACTTGAGATTTTTTAAGTATGAACTGATACTAGCACATCATCACTGATACTAGCACATTATCTTAATATTTATACAGTAGTACTAAGGTTTCTCGTCATTTTATACCGGTTTTACTCCTCCTTTTAGTTGTAATCACTTTCAGCACTTCATTTGAGTTTGTACTCACCTCATTTTAACGATACTAGCACATTAACACTTTATAATTTATTATATTCCACTTGAATTGAAGTTCATTAGACCTCTACCTTGAACCTTACCCTGTACAAGTAACCAGTCATTTATAAGAATATATTAGGGGAGCGCCATCCCAGACCACAATATTTCTATATGAATATATTGGGCTACTGTTGATGTTAGGTATTGATAAAAAGATTTTGAGGGCGCGTTGGGAGCGTAAATGTTGCATAGTACCCACTCGTGGGTGCCCGTTTTCAGATTGGCTATGAGAATACGTCCATCGTCGGTGTGATGAGAGATTAGCTCACAGGGAAGGGACTGGTTTATGAGTAACAGTACTCCGGCTTTGCCTTTGACAGCTGTGGAACCCACTACTTGAGCTACCCATAGTTTGTGCATCCGGTGAAAATCTACTGGCGTTAGATGTGTTTCTTGCAATATTGCTATGTCAGCTTTTAGGCGTTTAAGGTGTCTCAGAACTGCCATGCATTTCTGGGGCGAGCGCAGGCCCTTCACGTTATACGATACCACTTTCATGTTATGGGGGCATGGAAAGGGAGGGAGTAATGTGCGGAATTGTAGCTCGCGGATGGGGGTGTAAGAAGGGCTCTAGGTAGTGGGAAGCAGCCTATCTCTAAAGGGCGCTGTTCTAGGACTGTCTTGCGTCTCGGACTGGGGTAGACAGGAAGGGGTGGCCCAACAGGGATCAGGTAGAAAGAGAGGGTTAAGCGAAATTGTGGAAGTCTGTAGTTCTCTTTTTTCCACATGTGGGTATATCAAGCTTAGGACAGCCTTACCGGGAGAGTTGGAAAGTTGCTCACTGTGATGATAAGTATGTTCCATCCGCAGGGAATCCGCTAGTATGGTGGAGGGAAAGGGGTTTTTCGCACGACTCCAGCAGGCAGATGTCCATCTCTTGGTTTATTTGCTAGCAGTCAGTATCTTGGTAAAAGGAGTCAGTGAACAGCTGAACAACATTGAAAAACATTAAAACGGCGGTAGCAAATGGAACTGGGATGCGAGAGAGGTCAGAATGATGTTCATAAATGAATAGAGTTGCCACAAGGATAAGGGCGACAGTGGTCATGGCTCATGTCAGACATTGGCAGAGTTGTCTAATCACAGAGTGCATTGCATCACGACACTTGATACCCTGTGAGATATATGCAATATGAGCACCTGAAATCGTCCTCATACTTGTGTGGTGTGTCATTCGGATGGATCATTCCATGCTCACTACTTTGGAACAGCGTTGTCTCTTTGGGGGATCCTTCCTGGGGCTACGTTGGTCCCGGGGCATGAATGATCTCGGTGAGGACGAGGCCTCCGCCATTTCCATTGGGTAGTAGTGGGAGGCCTCGTCCGGGTGTGTGAATGATTTTTGGTCCCCTTGTTGGTTCGTGAAGCGGAGGGTTGCAGAGTAGGATAAGGAGAATTTAACTCCCTTCTGAAAGAGTGCCTGACATATCAGCTGAAAGGCTTTTCTGCGGCGTGAAACTTCTTGGGAGTAATCCGCAAACATTAGGAGCTTGTGCCCGTCTATGTGGAGTGATTTGGAGTTGCGGTATGAATTCAAGATCAAAAGATTTGTCCATATAAGTCAGGTAGCGGACAATAATAGACCGTGGTGTACGCCTGTCATTTGACGGGGTGCCGAGGCGGTGTGCCCTTTCTATCACGCATGGAGACACGATTCCTAGTGCAGTAGGAATGTGCTTAGAGCAGAGGTCAAGCAATGAGTCAGTATTGTATGACTCCGGCAGACCCACAATCCTCAGGTTATTGCATCTTGATCGATTCTCTAGGTCATCCAATTTTTCAAACACATATTGCAGTGTGTTTAGTGTCTGTTGTTCGAATGATCTTGCACTCTGCATCTCGTCGTCTATATCTGATATACGTGATTCAAGGTCGTTTAGTCGCTTCAAATGGTCCCCAAGTTCTTTGCGTAGCTGGGTTATCCCATTTGTCACTGCTTTGTCCACTGCAGCAGTTATGGTCGGAAGTATTAGGGCTGCCACAGCCTGTGCCAGGCCAGCATATTGGTCCTCCACGAACATTGAGACAGGAACGAACGTAGCCGGGGAAACAAAGGCAGCAGAGGAGACAGCAGCGTTCATAGTGGAGCAATCGTTCTGTGAGATCAGAGCGGTCATGGTAGCTCGAATGAACGAAGCACTCACCGAACCTGTGGAAGAGATAGGCTGGGGTGCGGCCGCCACATTGGTCTCCCGTAGCTGTGTAGGAGCCGAGTCCTGGCGTGTTCCTGGTTCTTGCTGCTGAGGGCCGTGAAAGACGTACCAGTCCATGTCTGAGGGAGCTCCCCAGCGGAGGGTATTAGAAATAGTCGCTGAGGCGGGCGCAGGCTAGAGCTGCACGATTAATCGTATGAAGATCGCGATCTCGATCTACCCCCCCCCCCCTGCGATCTCAATTGGGCATTGCCGCGATTTTCAGTGCAGTTAAAAGGAGTCAGACTTGGGGGGCGAATCAGTGCGATTTGACAGTAAGAAAAGTCAGAGCGGCTTGAGTCTCAGGGGAACAGCCAAGTCTGGGCATACAGCCAGCTTCTGAGTCATCATTGATAAGAGTTACTTCATTGAACTCTGAATGAACTCCCCTTGTATAGAGTTTTGGTTTAACCATTTGAAGACTAAATCTTTCCTGACACTTGCTGTTTACAAATAAAAATCCATTATTTTGTGCTAGAAAATGACTTAAAACCCCAAAACATTATATATTTTTTTTTAGCAGAGACCCTAGAGAATAAGATGACGGTTGTAGCAATATTTTATGTCACACGCTGTTTGCGCAGCAGACTTTTAAACGCAATTTTTTTGGAAAAATTACCCCTTTCAAAAACCTACAGTGCTGTTAGCCCATTTTTTTTTTTGTATATTTAATATATTACGCCACGAGAATCGTGAGAGAATCGTGATCTTTATTCTAAGCAAAAAAATCGCGATTCTCATTTTGGCCAGAATCGTGCAGCTCTAGCGCGGGCTGGCTTTTTTGCCGATCTTAATGCAGTCTTCCCAGAGGAGCTGACTCGTGCTTCCTCACATGAAGGCGCCGGAACCAGAAGTTCACAAGGTTAATTCTGATGCCAGAGGCATTATACTGTGATCTACAGGAAATTGTACACTATCAAAAATATCTGTTAATCACTGAGATATAACCCCTCCCACACCCATCAAGCTCAAGATTTTTGCTGGTGTCTTAGGAAAACGGACATCTCTGGCAGAAGCAAAACAATCTACAAGAATTCTACTTCTTATCAAGATTCCCTTAACATGTATTCTGCAAGTCCTCTGCACGGATAGGTTGTTTAGGACTCCTCTCCAGAAAGCCAGGCTGGCATCTATTGCAAGAATCCTCCAGACCAAAAGGAAAGAAGCAATTCCCCAACTACAGGGCTGGATTTGTGCGCCCCCAGGCCAGGGATAACCTAATCAAAAGGAGTCAGCGACATGCAATTGTCCAGAGATTACATCTTCTTGTCTCACACAGCAAGAATTTTGAGACGCAACAATCTGGAGTGGAACTGGGCATAAGGCAACCATCAAGCCCAAAACCCTCATGGAAAGTGAAGGGTTGGGTGGCTCTTAAACTGAAGAGTCCAAACCTGAGAGCGCAGTCAGGACTCAGGAGAGTTTGTCTTGCTGAAGAGAAAACTTGGACAGAAGACGCATTTATTAGGAGACCTAAATACTTCAAGCGATGAGTTGGTTCCAGTGCTGGTTGCTGACGTACTCCTCTTTCACACTCAAAGCGAGTGTGAAAGAGGACCTAGTTGATGGAGAGTGTGATGAGTCTGAAGCATTATGGGTAGATCTATATATGGGTGTGCATACTACAAAGGTTATCACTGAAGTTGAAGACCTCCCAGTTTTAAAGAGGTGGAGACTCAGCTCCTTGCACAGATGTTAAGAGCTGCAATGGCTGGGACAGTTAAGATAATGGCGGATTTTAAACTATCCGGAAATTAACTGGAGTAATGGCACTGCTGGGACAGTTAAAGGGCAAACATTTATAAACCTATTACAGCAGTGTTCCTCAACTCCAGTCCTCAAGGCCCACCAACAGGTCATGTTTTCAGGATTTCCATTATTTTGCACAGGTGATTTGATCAGTTTCACTGCCTTAGTAATTACCACAGCCGATTCATCTGAGGGAAATCCTGAAAACATGACCTGTGGTGGGCCTTGAGGACTGGAGTTGAGGAACACTGTATTATAGGACAATTTTATGGTCCAGTTTATTGAGGCCCCAACTAGGAATGACGCTTTGCTGAACCTGGTAATCTCAAACCATGCAGAGCTTATTACCAATATTCATATAAAAGAACATCTGGGTAGCAGTGACCATAACATGATTTCATTCAATGTGAGCTGCAAGCAACACATACATACGGGAAAGATAAAAACACTTAACTTTAAAAAGTAATCATAGCGGTAATGATTAGAAAAGCCGTATTCCCTTCTTAGAACTTTTCTAAGCAATACTGGCAACATACCGTAACACTTTATGGGATTCACATGCTGCTAAAGGTGGCCACACGTCATTTTTTTTAGTCAGTTTCAACTGCTTTCTAGCCACTGGGATTCGCAAATATTAATGAAAATACTTGCCAGAACAACCTCTTCTGAGTCCCTGAATATTCTATGCCAGGAAAGCCATCACCCTTACTTGGAAAAAAACCTCCCCCCAACTATCATATTCGGGCAATAGCTTGTCAACACAGCCCTTGCCTTGTATAAGGATACTTGCTGTCATAGGGGCTGCCCTAAAAAGTTTGATAAAAATCTGGTCCAAGTGTCTTCAAGATGATTCTTATGTCCAGATGTAGGTGGCTTTTGAATTGAATAAGGTTTCTAGTGTCATGTTGTTGGTATGGTGGGGGGAGGGGGACTTGGAGTTTGGGGGTTATTAGGTTATCTTAACTACCTCTGTTAACAGGTTTTGTGGGACACACACACGGGTAGCAGTAGTTTTTATTTCTTTTGTCTAAAAGTTTTACTCTGATGATTTGTACTTTGCAGGGGTTCTTGGCTTTACTCTGGATCAACTGTGGGTGAAGGATTGTGTGTATGGGATTGTATGTTTATATATATATATATAAATCTTTGGATTTAAAAGACGCAAGTCCATCTAGTTCAACCAATAAATAAATATATATATTATATATTTATTGGTTGAACTAGATGGACTTGCGTCTTTTTTCAGCCTAGCTAACTATGTAATTATGTTTAAGAGAGCAAATTTTTCAAAGATGAGGGCTGCTCTCCAGGATTTAGACTGGGAGGGAATATTGGCATTGATGAACACAGAACAGAAATGGGAATTTTTCAAAAAGACTATGCAAACTCACTGCAAAGTATATTCCCATGGGCAATAAGTTTAAAAGGTTAAAAAGAAAAAATAATATGTGGCTCACGGCCAAAGTTAAAAAAGTTATAAATGAGAAGAAAAAGGCTTTTAAAAAAATATAAAAATGAAGGAATACTATCATCTTTTAAATGTTACAAAGAATATAACAGAATATGTAAAAGGAAATCAAGGATGCAAAAATTAAAAACGAACAACAGATTTCAAGAGATAGTAGGACAAACCCCCAAAAAAGCTTCAAATATATTAATAGTAAAAAGGTCAGGTCTGAGTGTGTAGGCCCTTTACAAAATAATCTAGAGTGGGTGACTGAGGACAAAGAGAAGGCAAACTTATTAAATACTTTCTTCAGCTCTGTGTATACAAAGGAGCATGGGGGAGCTCATGTCCATAATGGGGGTGGTAGTGACATAGCCTCAAATGATGCGCAATGGCTCAAAAGTGAGATGGTCCAGAAGTATTTAGATTAGAATAAAAGTGGATAAAGCACCTGGACCAGATGGCATCCACCCCCACGGATCCTAAAAGAATTGAGCGCTGTCATTTCAAAGCCATTGTATCCAATTTTTAGGGACACGTTAGTGACTGGAATAGTATCACTGGATTGGCAAAGAGCCAACGTGGTGCCAATATTTAACCACTTCAGCCCCAGAAGGATTTCCCATTTTAGGACCAGAGGACTTTTTGCGATTCAGCACTGTCTCGCTTTAACTGAGAATTGAGTGGTCGGGCGACGTACCCAAACTAAATTTGCGTCCTTTTTTTCCCACAAATGGAGATTTCTTTTGGTGGTATTTGATCCCCTCTGCGTCATTTCTGATCGCTGCTATAAACAAAAGAAGAGCGACAATTTTGCAAAAAAAAACCAAATTTCTTACTTTTTGCTAAAATACAAATCCAAAACAAATATATAAAAAAAACATTTTTTTCCATCGGTTTTGGCTGACTTATATTCTTCCTCATATTTTTAGTTTGCGCAAAAGTTGCCGCGTTTACAGATGAGAATCAATTTCTGGGGTTTTTATTTTTTTTTTTTACTAGTAATGTCAGATCTGCGATTTTTAGCGGTACTGTGATATTGCAGCGGACATGTCGGACCATTTTGACACTTTTTTGGGACCTTTGGCATTTATACAGCGATCAGTGCTATAAAAATGCACTGATTACTGTGTAAATGCCATTGGCAGTGAAGGGGTTAACCTGGAGGGGGCGCTCGAAGGGTTAACTGTGTTCTAACTGTGTGTGGGCTGGCCTGGCTGGGGGAAGGGAGTGATCACGGCCTCCATATACAGGAAGCCTGTGATCAAAGCCCTTCCCCCTCTAAAAGAACGGAGATCCGTGTTTACTTACACAGACCTCCGTTCTTTCACTGGGGGGGGCATCTTGGGTAGCCGGCGCCGATCGAGTCCGCCGTACCCGCTCCCTGGCCCCCCCCTGGATACAGTGAGCGTGCGAGTGCGCCTCCGGCAGCGCGCGCTCACAGTGAGGGATATCGCAGCCCCCGTCATATGACAGCGGTTTGCGATATCGAGCCACTCTGTCGCAGTCAGACTGCGGTCGGCAAGTGGTTAAAAAGGGATCAAAGTCTTTACCAAGTAACTATAGACTTGTTTAACTTCTATAGTTGGGAAGATACTAGAGTGTTTAATAAAAGACCACATAGATGAGTTCTTGTTGGAAAATAATATTTTAAGAAGCGACAGACAGCATGGATTCATGAAAGACAGAAATTGTCAAACCTGATTTCTTTTTATGAGGCAAGTAAAACCTTGGACAGAGGGGTGGCTGTGGTATACTTGGATTTTGCTAAAGCGTTTGACACAGTTCCCCACACACGGCTAATGTGTAAGGTAAAGTCTAAAGGCTTGGACAGATCAGTTTGTAAATGGGTAGAAAACTGGCTAAAAGACAGAATTCAGAGTAGTGGTTAAGGATTCTTTCTCTGAATGGTATAATGTTATCAGTGGTGTACCCCAAGGTTCAGTGTTGGGACCCTAACTTTTTAATATATCTTTATAAATTATATAGGGTCTGGGATTAAAAGTACCATCTTAGTGTTTGCAGATAACACTAAGCTATGTAGTGGAATAACGTCTCCAACATACAAGCCGACCTCAATGCACTGTCTAATTGGGCAAATGAGGTTTAATGTAAATAAATGTAAAGTTATACACTTGGGAGCTAAGAATATGCATGCATCATACATACTAGGGGAAGTACAGAGAGAGAGACATCATTTTGCCCCTGTACAAATCATTAGTAAGACCTCATCTTGAAGATGCAGTTCAGTTTTGGGCACCAGTTCTCAAAAAACGATATTGGGGAACTGGATTAAGTGCAGAGGAGGGCAACAAAACTGATAAAATGCATGGAGGAGTTCAGCTATGAGGAAAGATTAGAGGAACTGAATTTATGCTCTCTTGAGAAGAGGAGATTAAGGGGAATATGATCAACATGTACAAATACAATAAGTGGTCCATATGGTGAACTTGGTGTTGAGTTATTCACTTTAACCACCTCCCACCCGGCCACTGTACATATACGGCCGGGTGGGAGCTTCCCCGTTCTGACAGGACGTATATATACGTCCTGCAGAATGGGAGCTCGCAGCGCGGGCACGCGCCGCGCTGCTGCTGGATCCTGTGATCATAATGAGCTGCAGCTCTGTGACAGCTTTCTGCATGGTGAGGATTTCATGCAGAAAGCTGTCACAGATCGCCCCCACACAGTGCACCAAGCACACTGATACTCCATGTCCCTGTAAACATAAGTGTCCCCATAAAAGAGCCCCCAAAACATCTGTATGTCCCCCATCACATCTGTCACCATACACAACATCTGTCACAGTCCCCAAACATCTGTCACCATACACAAAACATCTGTATGTCACCGTCACATCTGTCACAGTCCCCGTCACATCTGTCTGTCCGCCAACACCAAATAAACTCCAATTTGAGTTATTTTTACCAAAGAAATGTAGCAGTATCATTTTTGGTCAAAATTTATCAAGAGAAATTACTTATTTGCAAAATTTTATAACAAAATTTTATAACAGAAACGCAGAAAAATGCATTGTTTTTGAAAATATTTTGTCTTTTTTTAATTTATAGCGCAAAAAATAAAAAAACCCAGGGGTGATTAAATACCCCCAAAAGAAAGCTCTATTTGTGTGAAAAAAAAATGATAAAAATTTCATATGGGTGCAGTGTCGCATGACCACGCAATTGTCATTCAAACTGCAACAGCGCTGAAAGCTGAAAATTGGTCCGGGAAGGAAGGGGGTTTAGGTGCCCAGTATTGAAGTGGTTAAGGTAATCAGAGGACAAGGGGGCACTCTTTACGTCTAGAGGAAAAAAAGATTTAATCTCCAAATATGGAAAGGTTTCTTCACAGTTAGAGCTGTGAAAATGTGGAATAGACACCCTCCAGAGGTGGTTCTGGCCAGCACAGTAGATTGCTTTACAAAAAGGCCTGGATTCTTTCCTTAAAGGAGTTGTAAACCCTCAGGGTTTTTCACCTTAATGCATTCTATGCATTAAAACGGAGTTCCACCCAAAAGGTGACCCCCCCCCCCCAAAATGTCATTTTTTTTGGGGGGGGGGGGGCAGCTGTGACTGCACTTCCTGTCCTGGCACCACAGAGCCAGAAGGAAGTTCACCTCCCCCCCTCCTACCCAGAGATCTTCTGGGACACGTCACAGGTCCCAGAAGATATTAAAGCCAAAGCCGGGCGCCCACACTTGTGATGTCGGCGCCACGGAGGGGAGGGGAGGAAGAGGGAGGCTGCAGGCAGCTGTATCGCTGGAGCCTGGGACAAGCGAGTGTCTGATTATTAAAAGTCAGCAGCTACACTTTTTGTAGCTGCTGACTTTTAATAGGGTGGAACTATGCTTTAAGGTGAAAAACCTCCTTTAGTGTAGCAGCCCCCCCTTTTACTTACCTGAACCCTGTCTTTCCAGCGCCGGGGACCTGATTGGATAGATTGATAGCAGCTCAGCCATTGACTCCTGCTGCTGTCAATTAAATCCAATGACGTGGGAGTTGGGGGTAGGGCAGAGTCCTGCTGTCTGTGTCAAAGGACGCAGCAGCAGGACTCGGGAGCACCCCGCATGAGTGTCCCCAGGGAAGCGCTTCCCTGTGGAGGCACTCGGTGCAGGGAGGAGCCAGGAGTGCCATGGAGGGACCCCAGAAGAGGAGGATCGGGGCCACTCTGTGCAAAACCCTTTGCACAGAGGAGGCAAATATAACATGTTTGTTATTTTTAAAAGAAAACAAAGCTTTACAATCACTTTAATGTACATAACATAACTGGGTACTAACATTTATAGGTAAAGTTGATCCAGAGAATATCCGATCGCCTCTCGGGGGATCAGGAAGGATTTTTTTCCCCTGCTATAGCAAATTGGATCATGCTTTGCTGGGGTTTTGTCAAACCTAGCTGAGTTTTGTCAAACCAGCATGTAGATCTGCTAGTCTTTACAGAGATCAATAGTACAAATAACGCACCATGGTCCCTTAAAGAGCAAGACCCTTAAATTACTGCAGCCGTGCATCGGGAAGTTGCCCTGCAGTCCACACAATGAGGACAAGCTGGAGTGCGCTAGAGGATCCAGGGAAACATGCCCCATCCAGTCCTCTCTGATGGACACACTCCAGGGACAAGATTCCCCCAGCAGGTGTATTGTGGCTCTGGAACTGTAAAGCGCTCTACAGCCAACTCACACAGTTCACCGGGTGTCCTGGACAGCACCCACAGCAGAGCCCAGTGCCTTGGGGGTCACAGAACAGGCTGGCTACGCATCTTCAGCATGGTGGGGTCTAGGTATGACCTCCAAGATTATGCGGAGGATCAGCCTTGGAAAACTGCATAAATGATCTCTATGCAGTAAACTAATGATCTTGACTGCAGAATAAGAAACTCTTGATAGTAGAATTCTGTATTACAAATGGTAGGCTGTGTATATTATAGATGGTGTAAACAATTACTATGTTTTTGTAGTAAGACAAAGGGCAATGTAGAGCAAAGTAACCAATCACAATCTATTTTGAAAACGGCAATAAATTGAAATGAGATTATGTGTCTTTTGGACGTTATCCATTATGGCCACATTATACTGCAGAAATAATGGTTTAAAGCAGATAAACCAGGATCAAGGTGAAACCTTAGAGTCTGCCCCTTTGCAAATAGCTCATTAATGACAGCTCTCATAAACCTATCCTCCCGGGTTGATTATAATGCCCAATTTCTGAGTTTGCCCTCTGCCTCGCATTCATGCTTCTTCCCCCATAGGTCCTAGCATTTCATTTAGGCATTCTTTTTCGTATGCTGTATCCTTGCATTTTACAGAAGTCTACTTCCTCTTATCCAGCTCTGAGTGGTCCCTAGTACTGCAGAAAACAACAATGCCATGATAAAGCCAGTGCTGCTTCCTGCATAGCTGTATGTGAATGCAGGGCATATATTATTGAATGTAAGTTCTCAGTCTTCCAGGCTGAATGATTGCTAGGCATTATTCAGTCGGGAAGACTTAGGACATCTACTTGCAGAATGGAGTAGGGTTTAACCACTTCAATACTGGGCACTTAAACCCCCTTCCTTCCCGGACCAATTTTCAGCTTTCAGCGCTGTTGCAGTTTGAATGACAATTGCGCGGTAATGCGACACTGCACCCATATGAAATTTTTATCATTTTTTTCACACAAATAGAGCTTTCTTTTGGTGGTATTTAATCACCCCTGGGTTTTTTATTTTTTGCGCTATAAATTAAAAAAAGACAAAAAATTTTCAAAAACAATGCATTTTTCTGCGTTTCTGTTAAAAAATTTTGCAAATAAGTAATTTCTCTTGATAAATTTTGACCAAAAATGATACTGCTACATTTCTTTGGTAAAAATAACCCAAATTGGAGTTTATTTGGTGTTGGCGGACAGACAGATGTGACGGGGACTGTGACAGATGTGACGGTGACATACAGATGTTTTGTGTATGGTGACAGATGTTTGAGGACTGTGACAGATGTTTGGGGACTGTGGCAGATGTTTGGGGACTGTGACAGATGTTTGAGGACTGTGATAGATGTTGTGTATGGTGACAGATGTGATTGGGGACATACAGATGTTTTGGGGGCTGTTTTATGGGGACACTGACATGTATGTGGACAGGGGTATCAGTGTGCTTGGTGCACGATCTGTGACAGCTTTCTGCATGAAATCCTCACCATGCAGAAAGCTGTCACAGAGCTGCAGCTCTACATACGTCCTGTCAGAACGGGGAAGCTCCCACCCGGCCGTATATGTACAGTGGCCGGGTGGGAGGTGGTTAAGTAGGAAATACATTTTCTATAAAACCATTACTGCTGAAAATTATTCCTAAAAATGGCATCTAGTCAGAAAGGTTGAAGTTATCTCTGAATGTGGATTTTTTTGCCAGTACAACAAAAATACCTTGAAATCCTTACCTCCAATTTATGATCTGTCTTTATCAATGCTATTCTGGCCCTCTGAAGCGAGCCATGCATTAATTTATGAAGTCTCAAAATTAGCTTCCGCAACCCCATCTGCTTTAATGCTTTGTCCACAAAGGGCCTGTATATTGAAGTCAAACAGTGTCTGTTACAGCCAGTCTCGTGGCTGCACTCTGGATTCCCCCAGCAAGAGTCATCCTCAGACATAAATCTATCCAGTTTTTGTGGCCAGTGGTCCTCCTTCATAAAGTGAACCTTTAATTTGCTGTTTTGGTTACTGTCAGTTTCATGCCTAGCTTGTAGCATATTGTCTATGCCATCATTCTCTTCATCACTTTCTTCTGTACAAGTTCCAGAACCATCTGTGCTCATATTCCCCCCTTGTTCCATGTCATTATCTTCCTCTGGACCATTCGATGGACGTGGTGAAGAAATTTCAAACACTGGCCAGCCAATGTCAGAAAGGTTTTTTATACCCAAAACAGTTCCCATAATCCTCAGCTTGTGGTTAAGGTCCTTAGTTATGTTGAGCCATAAGCAGAGTGCCTGCACTCGTGCTTGAAAGTCTTTTGCTGCATATTTTTCATAATCTCTTTGAAGAGCCTGTAAAGATGGGTAAAGTGCCTCAATGTACTCTAAGAGTTCCATAATCTGTTTTACTTGCTCGAAAGAAATTCTCTGTTTCTGAATATGGTCATGATAGCTTGAATAACCAAAAGAATTAGCTTCATGAGGGCATGGATACTGCCCTTCTGCAACAGGTCCATTGAGATTGCCACCATTGCTGACAGCAGACAACCTCCCATAGTTTACCTTAAAAGTTAGAATTTCACTAATGATTTCAGGTATTGCCTGTCGAGCTGTATACAAGTACAAATCTTGCTCATTAATACTGCGGCCAGCATGCCAAGCTTGTAGCTCTAGCCAAAAGAGTTCATTAGACTGATTAAACCACATTGAAGAGTTATTGTCTTGGCCTCTCTGTTCCCTTTCTTTTTTTTTCGAGACCGAAGTAAGCTTAAGCAAAAGACGAAGTGTCTCAAAAAACTTCAAGCGGTCAGCTGGACAGTCTGTTCTAGAGGTCTGTCGTGCAGTCCTAGCAATTGGAACAGGCACAGACACTGGTAGCTTGGTGTTGCTGCTGCAACCAAGGCTGAGGTAAGGCTTATTAAGATCAACATCCGGTATAGATTTTTTTGGCAAGGAGCTACAGGTAGGATCCAGCATAAACGAGCATTGCACATTTTTCTTCTGATCCCTCTCTGTTGTCCTGAGTGTTGCACGATTCTTTTTCTCTTGACGGTAGCTATGATCATCTACGTTCTCAAGGTTTTTACTTGCTTCCTTTTGAGGTGTCGGATTTGGTGTGCTCATCTTTTCTGTAATGAAAAGAGACAATAAAATATGATTGAAGTTGTCACTATTCGTAGACATGGTTCCTTTGAATGCTTTAAGTTACAAATAGGTGCATTCATTAAATAATTTAAAGGGGGTGTATACACATGCAATTACTTTGTTTCATTGCAATTAATTTAACCAGTTCAGCTTTCACTTCTGTATACCCTCTCCATCATGGATAGAGCGATGTTTATATTCTGCAATAGACCCAATGACTTATTGTATTTATCCAAGAAATACATATGACTTGTATAAAACAATGAGCTTTGTTCCTACTTCAAGTGTTAGGATACATACTATTTTATAAATTATCTTGCTTACAAACACAGTTGCTAGGATAAAGCATTGCAAAATTATTACAAATGAAAGAAATTTTTTTCCATTAAAAAAAAACAAAAGACACAGCCCCCTTATAGAAGTCTATAGGGCAGTACAGCACAGGTGTGAGACCTGAGTGAACAACCTGACACAATAAAAGCTATGAAACCCTGCAGCGGGCCTCAACAGTGAGAACTCAGTAAGTATGGAGCTTCTGGGGAAGAAGGGTAATATTACCCTTTAAATATTTTTGGTTAGAAAAATACAGAAACAAATCTGCAGATGAATATCTAAGGGGGGGGGGGGGGTAAA
>BLSH010249874.1:890123-907019 GCA_018402905.1 Glandirana rugosa
TTCCCCCCCCCCCCCCCCCCCCGACACAGTGAGCGCGTCCACAGTGCTCGATCTCGCAGCCGCAGTTGTATGACGGAGTTTTGCGATATCAAACCACCTTGTCGCCATCAACCTGCAGTTGGTGGTCGGCAAGTGGTTAAAAAAAAAAAGATTTTTAATACAGAAATGTTGGCTTACTGAAAAGTATGTCCATATACAGTATATTATGCACTCAATACTTGGTCGGAGCTCCTTTTGTATGAATTACTGCATCAGTGGGGCGTGGCATGGAAACAATCAGCCTGTGGCACTGCTGAGGAGTTATGGAAGCCCAGGTTGCTTTGATAGTGGTCTTCAGCTCGTCTGCATTGTTGGGTCTGATTACTAATCTTCCTCTGGACAATACCCCACAGATTCTCTATGGGGTTTAGGTCAGACGAGTTTACTGGCCAATCAAGCACAGTGATACAATGATCATTAAACCAGGTATTGGTACTTTTGGCAGTGTGGGCAGATGCCAAGTCCTACTGGAAAATTAAATCAGCATCTCCATAAAGCTGATCAGCAGAGGGAAGCATGAAGTGCACTAGAATTTCCTGGTAGAGGGCTGCGCTGACTGGAATTGATAAAACACAGTGGACCAACACCAGCAGATGACATGGCTCCCCAAATCATCACTGACTGTGGAAAATGTTGCATATAATTTGGAAATCAAGGTCCCAGAGTCTGGAGGAAGAGTGGAGAGGCACAGAATCCAAGTTGCATGAGGTCCAGTGTGAAGTTTCCACAGTCAGTGATGATTTGGGGAGCCATCTGCTGGTGTTGGTCCATTGTGTTTTATCTAGTCCTCTACCAGGAAATTCTAGAGCACTTCATGCTTCCCTCTGCTGACCAGCTTTATAAAGATGTGGATGTAAATTTCTCAGCAGGGCTTGGCACCTGCCCACACTGCCAAAAGTACCAATACCTGGAAGCCATTCCATAAAATCTCAGCAGTGCCACAGACTGATTGCCTCCATGCCACTCCACATTGATGCAGTAATTCATACAAAAGAAGCCCTAACCAAGTATTGAGTGCATACTATACTGTACATGGACATACTTTTTGGTAAGCCAATATTTTTGTATTAAAAATCCACTGTCACTTTCCTTATTAGAACCATGCAAGTGGAACAGCTGACTGATAAATATAAAGTCACTTACATTCACGTTGCACATGGATACAAACATCTATTTCTTCAGGATATCAAAAGAAAATCTCCAATACAGTTTGTTAAAAAAAACTTGCAATATACACAGATCACCCAGAGGGAAATGTTTTTTTCTCAACAAAACTAGAGTGACATTTTGAACATATTTCCACAGAATACAGTGGGGACACATCAAACAAGAACACGCTTTAAAATACCTGGTCTATGTGGAGTGGACTGATCAAAAATGGATCATACTGCCATATATATATTGCATAATAGTATTGGACGGAGCATAGAGTCAGGACCAGGGTGGATAAAAATCGATGATTTTGTTAAAATAAAAAAAAATTAAAAAACTGATTTTTTTTAAATTTAAATAGATTTTTTTGATTTTTATTGAATGTAGTTTAATAAAAATGTTTTTGGAGTAAAAATCTATCTAAAGATCGTTTTCTATTTAAGATACATTAATAATTTAGTTTATTCAGCATGAAATGGAGCTTAATTAAGTAGCATGAGGCTGTATAGTCTGCAATATTTACATTTTTGGTAAACTCATTCAATGAATCCAAGCTCTGAAAGCTGAGATAACATGCACTGCATTGATACATTCACACAATTTCAAAGTAACCATGAGATGAAACAAAGTTCAGGAATATTCCTTTATCCCATTGTTTTGCAAATCTATGTACACTACAAACTGTATAATTGAATCGGTTCTGATATTGCTGTTTTACTAGCCTGACAGCTTATTATTCTAAATAGGAAACCTTCATTTTGTTTGCAAATATTAAAGATTCTAGCTAGCAGCGAGAATAAGTCCTTACATTTAAAAAGCACCTGTCATTTCAGATCCATCATGCCAGTGCCCGTTAGCAGGCATCCACTCACCTGCTGCCGCCAAGTCCCTCAGTCTCTCACCTTGTTGTATCACTGCTGCATCACCAGCCGTCCCATTAAAATGAATGGTACTGTCGGTGAGTCAACAGCGGGTCAGAGGAGGAGCAGCTGTGGGACAGAGATGACAGTTGCTCTTTAAAAAAATTATGATTTTAATTGAGTTGATTTAAATTAAACCCACCCTGGTCAGGACTACTGCTACAACAGACCCACCATTAAACTTGGATTGAGAGACTGAAAAGAAGCTCATATCCAAGTCCTCTGGTATCATAGGAAGCCAATAGTCCCATTTTTTTAAAGAGGGGAGTGGAACTATCTTTCAGATTATATGGTTCATCTTATCACAATCACACCAAGGAATAATGCAAACAAACAAATCAAAACCAAAAATTAAAAATATTAACATTTTTATCAGCATTTATAGTACCTTAATGTTTCCCCAAACAACCCAAATGTCAGTTTCATGGCATTTAGGCTCTTTGAAATGTAAAGATACAGCTAACAGTTTACTGTAATTAAATTTCCCAAAGTTTCAGCTTTCCATGGACTGGGATTCTCAATGATTCTGCGAGTCATTACTGAAACTAACATAGTGAACACACAAACTATGACAATTACTTGCTAAAAGCTAACAGATTAATATGTTATCACATAGTAAGACCTGCAAAACAGTGCAAAGAGATGCAAATATCAGGGAAACTCACCCTGTATCTGCACTTACAAAGCATTTCATTGTTTCATTAGACAAGTCTGTAAAAAAGGAGCGGGGGCTCACAAAGGGGATCTTTGCCTTTAGCCCACTTATGTCTCAAACAGTCCTGAACAAGCTGAAAGCAGATTACAAGTTATGCAATAACTATATGTGTAGGTAAAGCGATCAAGCTTTCTGCAGATCAGTCAGAGAATGTTTCTGGCAGCACAAGGCACAGTCTGCAATAGACAAGTTCATTTACATTGATAACCAAATCTGACAATGACGGGTGGTCCTAACTGCCCATGAAAGGGATAGCACTTTCATGGGCAGTTAGGACCACTGCCGCGGCATTGCAAGTGTGGGCATCCGGCCGTGGCTTCACAGCCGAGCGTGCGACGTGCATTGTGAATGGCCAGGCAAACCAAAAATGTAATATATTGCAGCTCACCAATCATTAGATGTGGTGACTGCATTTGCTTTCTTTAGGCACTTTCCCCTCTTTTCACTCGGTGATATGGCCAATAACACACCTCCAGTATTAAGAGTGCTCGAACTCTGGATGAATGAGCACCTTTGGACAGCACATTGTTAATCTTGGGGGAGGGGAATGTTAGACGTACTAGCAGATTTAGTTTCACTAACAAATTAGCCAAACTCCAGCAGTTGCTGTATACATTGCAAACATAAACCACAGTCCCTGTACCCACAAAATATCCTTACTGCACACTAAGTGATCATTTTGGTCAGGACTGTGTAATGTGCAACATAATGTATAGAATGCAGGAGTCAAGAGTAAAATGCAAAACATATAGAGTGCAGCAACAGTTCAAGCCCACCTGTTCACATCAGATTCTCGCCTTACACCAAGAATCCCCATTAGAATCCCCCCTCTACATCAGAGTCCTATCCCTTACATCAGAGTCCCAAGAATCACCTCCCTTTAACATTAGGGTCCCCAGAGCAATCCTCCTTACATCAGGGTACACATAGTCATCCTCCTAACATCAGGTTCCCTGGGGTTTCTCACTTTCTCAGCCTTACCTCAGGGTCCCAACAGCCACCCCCCTTTGCATAAGAGCCCCTCTTGAAATAAAGGCAACAAAAGTGAAAGATAAAATGAGGGCACTTCTAAAGACAGCCATAGACCAATCAAAATTTGGCAGGTTCAGCAGAAACTGGGTGAATGACCCATGTATGGGTCGGTTGGTTGAACTGAAGTCAATCTATTGACAGACTTCAGTACTACAAGCCTGTCAGATTTATTATTCCTTACGAATACTGCCGGCAGCTATAGCCGCAAGCAGTGATCATTGTATTCCGACGGCTGGGAATACTCCTGCTGTCAGAATACAATAGCTCAACAGGAGGGATTCCCCCATCAACACTGAATCGGTTAATGGGGGAAGAAATTTGCATGTATGGCTTACCTAAAAGTAGCCAAGCAAACAATGGATCTGGCCTTGATGTCAAGAATAAGTGATACGGTTCACAATACATGGTCAGGATGGATGTACTACCCTTACAAAATACCCGATACCGGAGGCCCAATTATTTCAGTAGTCTGCCTGCTCATAATACGTTGTCCCCTACAATGTTTTTTAGTATCACCCTTATGTTTTCTAGATATGCATGAATGCTAAGCAACCTTCTTATGTTTCTTACTGTCAGTCACTTCATGACATTCAATTTTCTAGGCTACGACTAAATTGTAACCCGTGCTCCTTTGCCCACATCCTGATTTTTTTTCAGTGCACGATCCTTTACAGGTGTGTGCAAACTTTGTTTTTTTTTCTTGACTTTTCTTTTTCTTGGTGTTCCTGGAGAATGTAACCTGTAAGCCCCTTCAAATTTAGTTCTGGTTATTCTGTTACCACAATGCTCTATAAATGGAAATTATGCTAATTCTATTGGCCATAATGTGTTTGCTGTACAGTATGCAGACTATTTGGTGATTTCCTTGTATTACTGTATGTATTTGTTCCTGGTTTTAAAAACAGACCTACTGGTCATATTACCAGATGAAAATAGAAAGAAAGCACAAGACAGAAGAACGAATGCAGCCATCACATCTATGAATTTGTAAGCTACAATATAATACATGTTTTGGGCTTAAAGTGATCGTACAGGAATATTTTTTAAAAAAATAACAAAGATGTTATACTTACCTGCTCTCAATGGTGTTGCACAGAGCAGCCCTGGCTACCCCCACCACCGAGTTCCCCATGACAAGCCACTTGCTATGGGGACATTGCTCCCTAGCCAGCTATATGTGTCCATAGACACACAGAGCAAGCCATGCCCCCCCTCCCCTCTCTCTCCTCACTGGCTGTGATTGACAGAAGCAGGAGACAATGGCTGAGCCAATGAGGAGGAAAAGAGTTGAGAGAGCCTCTGCTCTCGTACACATTGCTGGACTGAGATTGGGCTCAGGTGAGTATGGGGAGGGGGGGGGGGCCTGTCTGCTTTCCAGGAATGCACATCTGTCCCAAACCACAGATAAATCGGTTCCATGTGTGATCATATGGAAACAGACCCAGACATGTCAACCCGTCACCGATTTGCATAGGCTTTATGACCGTGGCTGAGTAGAAAAAAACCTGGATATACCTGCTGCAGTAATATGCTGATCTTGGCAGTGTACGGCCCTAATAAACAGTGTACATGAGCCCTTAATGTAATAGAAATATACATAGTCATGTTAGGGTCCTTTCACACAGGCTTGTCCATATGACGGATTCTACTTGCTCAGCAGGGGGTCGATCCACTGATCCCCGCTGAGCAGGTGGATTACAGGTCCGTCTCTTCTCACTGTGCTGAGACAGACCTGTCAGAGCCCTGCTGTCTTTTATGGGAGATCGGATGAAAACGGACCGCTTGTCTGTTTTCATCCGATCCTCCAGACGGATGGAAAATAGGGTCTCCATCCGTCTGGATTTGGTGGACAGGATCGGGTTGGATAGCGGCGGGTGTCAACTGACATTTTACCGCTGACATCCGCCACTCCAGAATGGAGAGTTCAATCAGGTCCACCTGAAAAACTGACAGGCGGACCTGATCGGAAAGCTCATGTGAAAGGGGTCTTATAGTCCATGTGACTACAATCTTTATACCTGAATTGAGAACAGAAGAGAAAGTTGGCACCAGCCTATACACAAGCTTATTTTTGGCAAAGAAATGTTGTGTAGATGAAGTTGCCCCAGCATGTCAGATTAGGTTTGCATTCAGACATTTGTGGTGCATAGCTGCATGACCAAACCCATGCACTGCTGTAAGAAAGCCTATTCAATTTGAATGGACTCACATGCCACTATACACAAATGTGCCCTTTTCTTGCTTCAGCATACCACACCACAAAGCACAAATGGTTTACAAAAGTCCATTGAAGTATGCCAAAACGCAAAAGTGTTGTGGTGTGCTGAGGTACCATTTGAAATTAAAAAAACAGAAAGGTTCTTTAAAAAAAATAAAATAATTAACACTTTAAACTCACCACATACTCAGTAATGCAGAACCAGAATCAAGCAATTCAATCTTATAAAAGGTGAGTGAGGAAAGAAACTGAGAAAGGGAGCTTGCGTAAATATCTGTTTAAGCAACATACAAATAAAGGAATGGTATAGTCAATCACTGGCTTAGATATAACATTGTATTAAAATAATTACAAGGCAGTGCAGCTTTATTTACCATAGAATGGATGGAGTATACCTCTGTTCAGGACACATTTTACAATCAAATTACCATACAAAAACATATACACAATATTTTAAAATGCTGCCATTTTATATCTGCCCAAAACGAACATGCCTGCAATTTTACTTTAATGTCTAAGCATACCCCCCGCCTCCTCCCTCATCTTCCGATGCAGTAGGGTAAGTCCATTCATTCCTAAATTGGATGTTAAAAGCAATGAAATGATATTCATTATATTATCCGATGTACTCATCCAATATTTGTTCAAAAATCAACTAGTGTATGGCCAATCCATGGGTTGCAGAAAATACATTTGCACGATTCCCCCATCAACAGACAGTGCTGACAGGGGAATCCCTCCTACCGTGTAATTGTCTCCTCCCGGCGAGGACGATAATCAAGACAGTGATGATCGCTAGCGGCTATAGCAGCTGCTTGCGTTAATCGCAAGTGAACACAGCAAGCTGCTTGTGCCCAAGTTGATCGATCGATCAACCAACTTGGTACATTCAGCCTGCCTATTAATTGTTAGAATCTCAGCTGGTTCCTGTTGCACCGGCTGAAATTCTAACCGTGTATGGCCGGCCTTAGACTATAGCAGGTAGCATAGAGTCAAAGGAGATCCCAAATGATATGAGAAGCCAGTGGGTTTTTATTTATAACCTATCAACACTGGGTGGACCAGTGGCTTGTAAACATTTGGACCGTGCACCTACAGATTCCTAAGCTCACCATACATAAAATAAACTGGTTAGGACCCCTGGACACAACCTTAAACACCTATTTAGGTACAAAAAAAAATCTAGAGTTTGTCCTAGTTGCATTGATCCACACTACAGATTGCTATTTTGGTTTTTGTACCACCAATGTGCAGACCACAAGTTTTATATGCCGCATCCGGAAGAAAACAGCTTTTACTACAATAATGAACAGAGGTTTCCACCCAGTCACTCAGGGGTATTGGAGTTAGGCTGGGTTCATACTATGTTCGCATGCGACTCCCAGCAGGGGTCCGGTGCATCCCTGTTCACCGTTTCAGGTCCGATTTCAGCCAGAATTCAGACCTGAAACGGACCAAAAGACGCACAGGGCTCATGTGCAAATTCGCACTCGAGCCGCTCCGGAGATGTGTAAACCGGCTCCATGGAGAGCAGGTCAAAATCTCCCGCTATACGAATTGCATGTGGAGAGACCACATCCAATTCGCAATAGTGTGAACCCAGCCTTAGAGGGAAACCAGCGTAAGGATCAGAGATCAGGATACTCCTTTAATAGTAGTCTTGCCATGCAATACACACACAAAAATGAAAGGGATTTTATTAAAACTTACCGTAAAATCCTTTTCTCCGAGTTCACTGACAGACGCAGCTCTTCATGACATGTGGGTTTATGCTTGTCCTATTAGTAGTTAACTAGGCAGGGAAAGAAAGCAAGCTGGCCCCTCCCGCGGGGCTGTCCTCTCTTCCCACATAAACCCCCTACTCTGCTTAGCCTATCAGTTCGTAACAAGCTGTACCGAAACAGAGTGCAGAGGGGTGGGTGCTGCGTCTGTCAGTGAACTCGGAGAAAACGATTTTACGGTAAGTTTTAATAAAATCTATTTTTCTCCTACGCTCACTGACAGACGCAGCTCTTCATGACATGTGGGGATGTCCCAAAGCTGTGTCAAAAAGAGGGGTGGGCATACAATAACAACTGTACCCAACAGAACCTCTAAGGAGGCGCCAGACGCGCCTACACTGCAGCCTGTAAAACTTTACGGCCAAAAGCAGCATCCGAGGATGCAGACACATCAATCTTATAAAACTTAGTGAAGGTGTGCACCGAGGCCTAAGTAGCCGCCTTGCAGACCTGTGACACCGAAGCCTGGTGTCTAAACGCCCAGGAAGTGCTAACAGCCCTGGTAGAATGAGCCATGACTGGAAAAAGGGGTACCTTACCCCGAACAGAATAAGCACGAGTCACGGTCTGCCTGATCCAACGGGAAACAGTAGCCGACGAGGCAGTCAAACCTTTGCGCGGACCATCCGTCAGTACAAACAAAGAATCAGACTTCTGGAAGGAAGCTGTGGTATTCAGATACACTCGCAAGGCCCTTACGACGTCCAAGGAAAGCAACTCAAATTCCTTAGGATGCGAGGGACGCGGGCACAACGAAGGAAGAACAATATCTTCATTAATGTGAAAGGAAGAAACCACCTTTGGAAGAAACAAAGGTGGTGGGCGCAAGACATGCCTTGTCCTTGTGCAGGATCAGATAGGGAGACTTGCAAGACAATGCAGCCAACTCGGACACCCGCCTAGCGGATGTAGTGGCTATCAAGAAAGCCACCTTCTGCGACACCAGTTGTAAGGGGATCTCCCTGATCTTTTTATATGGCGGTTTCTGAAGCACAGAAAGCACCAAATTCAAATCCCATGGTGCCATAGGGGACCTTACCCGAGGCGCCACATAGAGCACACCTTGTACAAATGTACGAATCAACAAATGTGATGCCAGAGGTCTTTGAAAAAGAATCGCCAGAGCCGATATCTGGCCCTTGAGAGTACTCAAGGCCAGTTCTTTGTTCAGGCCTTGCTGTAAAAAGGTCAGGACCCTGGACAAGAGGAAAGAGCGAGGGTTGTAACCCTCCGCCTAACACCATGCGATGTAAGCCTTCCAGGTGCGGTGATAAATCTTGCGAGAAGTGCACTTGCGTGCTTTTAGCATGGTAGGGATCAAGGAGTCAGCGACACTTCTGTCCCTTAGCACCTGGGATTCAATAGCCAGGCAGTCAAAGCCAGCGAGGGTAAAGCAGGGTGCAGGATGGATCCCTGAGACAGTAGATCATCTTGCAGCGGGAGCCGCCAGGGGGCGTTCGCTACCATTCGCACCACGTCGGCGTACCACGGACGCCGAGGCCAATCCGGAGCCACCAGGATCATTGGAATTACCTCCACTTCTACCCTGCGTAGCAGCCGCGGAAGAAGCTTGATTGGAGGGAAGGCGTACAGTAGGTGATACCGGCCCCAAGGGGCCACGAGAGCGGCCGTGGCGACCGCCAATGGATCTCTCGCCCTGCACACAAAGGTCTTTACTTTGTGATTGAATCGAGACGCCATGAGGTCCACATGCGGCGTCCCCCACTTGCGGCAAATCTGGCTGAACACTTCTGGATGGAGAGACCACTCTCCCTGATCCAGCGTCTGGCGACTGAGAAAATCCGCCTGCCAGTTCTCCACGCCTGGATGTAAACGGCGGAGAATGCCGGTACGTGAAGTTCTGCCCAACGCAGAATCAGAGCCGCTTCCGCAGCAGCTGCCGAGCTCCTCGTGCCGCCCTGATGGTTCACATACGCCACTGCCGTGGCATTGTCCGACTGAACCCGAATCGGGCGACCTCGTAACTGCCCCGTCCAGTGAGATAGGCATAGCCTGATCGCCCTCAGCTCCAGCACATTGATCGGGAGGTGCGCTTCCTGCGCAGACCAACGACCCTGGGCAGACAGCTGCCCCAGGACCCCTCCCCAGCCCGTCAGGTGTCCGTCGTGATTATCAACCAGCGAAGGGGCAGGAATGACTTCCCCGAGTCAGGGCAGGGTCACGAAGCCACCAGGTCAACGAACCCCTGACCTGAGGATTCAAGCGGATCGTGAGATCCAAGGACCGTGGAGACCTGTCCCACCAAGACAGAATCGCTCGCTGGAGAAGTTGAGTGTTGCTCTGGGCGTAAGGTACCGCCTCGAAGGTTGAAACCATGAGCCCCAGCACCCGCATACAGAAAACGTAATGACGACTGCCGGTGCGACAGTAAGGTTCGTACGGCTGTCTGCAGCGACAGCAACTTGGTCGGAGGTAAGAACACCTTCGCCTGCTCTGTGTCCAGAATCAGACCCAGGTACTCCAGGCGACGGGACGGAGACAGCATCAACTTGTGCAGATTGATCAACCAACCGAAGTCCCTCAACGAAGCCATGGTGATCCTCACATCTTCCTCCAAAGCCGAGGCGGACTGCGCTCTCAGGAGCAGGTCGTCGAGGTAAGCTACCACCACAATACCGCTCTGCCACAGTAACGCCAGTACTGGGGCCACCAGTTTGGTGAAAACCCGAGGAGAAGAAGCTAGACCGAAAGGGAGTGCCACGAATCGGTAATGGAGGTCCCCCATCGCAAAGCGAAGAAAACGCTGATGTTGGGGGCAAATGGGAACATGGAGATAGGCTTCCCTGATATCCAGAGACGCCAGGAAATCCCCCTGATGGAGGGCGGCCACTACCAAGCGAACAGATTCTATCCGGAATTTCCAAGCTTTTACATAGCGGTTCAGGGCCTTCAGGTCCAGAACTGGTCTGATCCCCCCTCCTTTTTTGGAGACCACAAACAGGTTTGAGTAGAAACCTCGAAACCTCTACTTGAGGTACTGGCACGATCACCCCCTGGTCGGAGAGTGCCTGAACAGCCCCAAAGAGGGCCTCCCGGCGCCCCTGTGGGAGTCTCAAGTTCGATGGGAAGAACCTGTCTGGGGGTAGAGTGCTGAACTCTATCCTGTAGACGGTGGACACCACTTCCTGAACCCACCGGTCGGAAATGCGGGCAGTCCACCGGTCTGCGAACCCCAGAAGATGTCCCCCCACCCGAAGCTTGGGTGGGGGCAACCCATCATGCAGAGGAGGGCTTATCCTGTCTTTTCAGTTTTGCGCTGCCACTGCCACTTACCGGCCCCTGCAGCGGCCTTGCCGGACCGCGCCGCCTTTCCTGCTGCACCGGGGCGCGAAAAAAGTTCTGCCGACATGAAGAAACAGGCCCCTGTCTACGGCAAAAATCTCGCCTCCCGGGCTCCGGGAGGAAGGTGCTCTTCCCACCAGTGAAATCTTTGATGATTTCATCCAACTGCGATCCGAAAAGACGGCCACCTTGAAAGGGGAGATCCGCAAGACCTTTCTTGGACGCGTGGTCACCCGACCATGAGCGCAACCAAAAGGACTCGTCTAAGAATGACGGCAAACACAGCCATTATGGATAACATAGGAAGCAGGTCCAGGGCTGCATCACACAGGTACTTGATACCCTGAAATAAAAACTCAGCCTTCTGCGGCGCATCAAGCAGGCGGCCGCAGTGCAGATCATTCTGAAGCTCCACCATACGCTCAGAAAAGTATTGCGCCGCCATGGCAGATGCCAGGGCCGGTCTCAGAGCCGATCCTGCTAACAGAAAAAGTGCTTTTGACACAGTCTCTGTCCGCCTATCAGCCGGGTCCTTAAAGGAAGGGGACCCTTCCAGAGGAATGGTTGTCGCCTTATTAAGACGAGCTATCAGGGGGGTCCACAGCAGGGGGCACCCACTTCTTCAAAAAGCTATCCTCAAACGGATAACGGGTGGCAAAGCGTTTTGACAATGAGAAGGAATGCTGCGGATGCTGCCATTCATAATAGATCAGATGGTCAAAGATGATCATAAGGGTAGGCCCTAGGAGGCCTGGCAGACCCGCAAACATATGCAGACGTCTGCGACTCACCCTCTTGGTCCAGTCGCAGAGTAGTGCGAATCCCAGATATAATGGCAGATACAAGCGCTTTCTCGCGCGCTGCCGACGCCCCCTGGTCGTCCTCTCCGTTAGAGGGGGCCAGTTCACCTTCAGAAAACTCTACCGGGATCCCTGTGACCCCCGAGGCTATCTCGGATTCAGAGTCCTCCCCTGAAGAACAGGGGGGAGGAGGGCGCTTCTTAGGGCCCCCTGGAGCGATGCTCGGCTCCAACCGGGGGAGAAATTCGCCAAAAACCACCCTCAGCTGGTCCAGAAATGCCCCCTGTGCAGATTGCGCTGCCGCCGATTCCTCCTCAGCAGGCCCAGCAGGGTAGTCTGCCATCGTTTTCCCAGAATTGGAATTAAATGCAATGAGAAAACCTATTTGAGGCACCCCCCAATGCTGCACACCACCGCCCCACAGAACGCCAGGGAGACCCAGGAGGACTGCACCCGCCACCACCAGCCCCCACAGGAAGGCCCAGCTATACTTGCTGTTTTCTGCCAAATTGTCCTGAGGACCGCCAGAAGAGCTGCGCCGTCAGAAGCCACACCGTTCCGAAAAGTAAAAACGGCTGTAGCACGTTTTTACAGCATGCAGGGACTCCAATATGGCCGCCGAGGTCATGCACTAGAGGCCGAACACCTGCTGGGGAACGTGGCTACAGTAAAGTGGCCGCTCTGCTCACTAGAGGGAAGGCTCCCATAGCGAAAAATGTCCGCGGCTATGGCAAAATGACGGTGATCCGCCGCATGGTGACCCAAGTCCCCAAAAGGGGTGCAAACGAACGGGTGCAGTGCGGGCGGAAGGGGGGGGGAGGGACCCGGCGGAAGGGGGGGGAGGGACCCCAGGGGACTCCCCAACCGGTGGCTACATTCCAAACATATCAGGACACCCGACGGCCCTCCCGTCAACGCCTGAAAAGGGAGAGAGAGGGGCACTCACTCACCACTCCTGTCAGGCGTAGCGGGTAGCCACCTGTTCGCAGACCTTCCACCCCTGCCGGGGCGGGATGCTGCCGGCCAAAAATCGCCTCCGGACCGCAGACCGGAACCTGGGCGCAAGTGGGGTACCCACAGGCTGCCCGCACGGAACGGGCACGATGAGACAGGACCCCATACACCGGGACTAGCTCGCATCGGTCGGCCGTGCTGGGGAAAAGTACAGGACCAGTAATGATCCTCTATGCCCCAGCCGGCTTCTTGATAGCAGACTTCAGATAGCTTGATAGAAGCAAATAAAAAGAAAGGCAAAATAAAATAAATGAACGGTCGTCATCCGAACCGCAGGTCCCTTTACAAGGGAGCCAGGTTAACTCCTTGCAACTAGACATATTAAAACTGATGGGCTAAGCAGAGTAGGGGGTTTATGTGGGAAGAGAGGACAGCCCCGTGGGAGGGGCCAGCTTGCTTTCTTTCCCTGCCTAGTTAACTCCTAATAGGACAAGCATAAACCCACATGTCATGAAGAGCTGCGTCTGTCAGTGAACGTAGGAGAAAAAAATGTTCTGAGCCTGGGTAATAATGTAAGGCATGTGCATTCCCTGTATTCAGGATCTCTAATAATCAAAAGATTTTAACTCTTTTTTTGGCAGAAGAAGCTGCATTTAGCTATTCTCAAAACGGCTGCCCTGTAGTGGGTATACCCTTATGCAAACTGTGCTTTGCATCCAACATGCTTAAAGCGGAGTTCCACCCAGTTGAAAGTCAGCAGGTACAAAAAGCGTAGTTGCTGACTTTTAAACAATCGGACACTCACCTGTCCCACAGTCCAGCGATGCGGTCGCCCGAGGGCTTGCTCTTCTCCCCCTCTTCTCGGCAGCGCCAGCATCACAAGTGTGGGCACGCACTGCATATGCGCGACTCGCGCTGCGGCTTGTGAATGGCCAGCGTATCTTCTGGGACTTGTGACGTGTTCCAGAAGATCGCCGAGAGGGGGTGAACTTCCTTCCGGGGCTGCGGCTCTAGGAGAGGAAGTGGAAAAACAGGGTTCCCAGTCCCCCCCTCCCCCCCAAAAAAAAAATTACATGCCAATTGTGCAATTGTGGCATGTCAGGGGGTCACCTTCCTTTAAAGCGGAAGTTCCACTTTTGGGTGCAGCTCCGCTTTAAGAATATCTGCAAAAAACTTTGCACATAAAAACGGACGAATATTTTTCAGAGAGCATGTTGTATGGATTCTTTACTAAATATTAACATAATTTTTCACTTACCAACATACAACAGAATCACAAGCTACTTAACTTATGGTATACTTATTTCTGTGACTGTCATTAGGATAGAATTATTTTTAGCAAAAACTTTTTTCCCCCATAATAAAATGTAAGATCAATCTCACTAGGTACATCTGAAAATAGAACAGTCAATACTTGTCATACACAGCTCAACCTTTGCATCTCTGTCAGGCGAAAACGGTGACATGCAGAGTCAACTCATCAAAAGTGCTTTTTAATACACAAATAGTATCAGACTTACTGGAAACTCTCTGCTACCTGGGCACCATTGTTTCCTTTTGTACATCAAATCCCAAAGCCATCAGCTAAAGTGAAAAGAAACTTGCAGCAGGTTCTGGCAGTGCTGCATTGGGGTAGGTAGAGGATGGCCGATTGTTTGATTGCCCATCAATCTCAGAGTGACATCTACTTAATAAAGGCCTGCCTAAACCCTGTGCAGGGACAAAAAGGGGATTCACAATAATAATACACATCAACCCATGCACATTTAAGATTTCAAACTGATCCAATACAGCACACCATTTAAAATACATCTTGACAACAGATACTCACCACTCAACTTTCTATTGAAAATACATCTACTGTCCGTAGGCTCCATTAAAGAAAAAAAAAAAGGGAAGACTAAATTAGTTTAAAAATGTGCTTTAAATGCTCCAGATTTCACAAACAGACTTCAAACCAATCCCTGGATATTCAAAGTTATGAATACTGAAGAAATTATTGCTGCATCTGAATAACTCTGTAGGAAACATCCTACATCTGAGTCACTTCACACTCCACCCTGATTACTTAAAACCTTGTCTAGAATATGAGGTCAACAATAAGCTGTAGCATCATTCAAGCTTTCATAAAGTACACAAAAGATGTGGAAAAAAATTTAAGGGTTCAGAACACAGATGCATTCTTTTTTTTTCTTTTTGTCTAAGAGCCTACAAACTGAATCTTAAAGCGGTATGAAGCTCAGAACCAAAACAATAACATGTTGCAGATTACTAATAATTAGATGTGGTGGCTGCATTTGTTTTCTTTTTAACCACTTCAGCCCCGGAAGGATTTCCAGCTTTAGGACCGGAGCCCTTTTTGCGATTCGGCGCCGCGTCGCTTTAACTGACAATTGCTCGGTCGTGCAACGTTGTACCCAAACAAAATTTGCGTCCTTTTTTTCCCACAAATAGAGCTTTCTTTGGTGGTATTTGATCATCTCTGCGTCATTTCTGATCGCCGCTATAAACAAAAGAAGAGCGACAATTTTGCAAAAAAAAAAAAAAAAAAAATGTCTTACTTTTTGCTAAAATACAAATCCAAAAAAAAAAAAAATATATAAAAAAACATTTTTTTCACCGTTTTTGGGCGATTTATATTCTTCCTCATATTAGCGATAAAAAAAAAAATCGCAATCGGCGTTTATTGAGTCATATGACGGTGATCCGCGTTACAGAGCCACTTTGCCGCCGTCAATTGCCGATCGGCAGTCGGCAAGTGGTTAAAGCATTATCCTAGTGGTCTGGTCAGTAACATACTCCTTTGCCTCAGAGTGCCTACACTCTGGATGAAGGGGAGCATTTGCGTATCTAAATCTGCTAGTGCATCTAACAAATTGAAGACAAGCTACAACTCATACTTTTTAAAGGAGAAGGTCACTTTTCTAAAATACGGGCGGGACATGAAACATATGAGGTGAACTTATTCAACCCCTTAACTGCTACATCTGCCGGACATCTGGTTCTGTTGAAAGACAACAGACTTACTGGCCGAATCACCAGGTGAAAATAAAGGAAAGAAAGCCGAAACAAGAAAACAAATGCAGCCAGTCATAACATCTAAGAAACAGTAAGCTGCAATATAAAAAAAAAAAAAAAAAAAGGGAGCACCCAAAATGCACCTTCCCATTGACAGAAAAATCGCAGCAAACACATGGCAAAAAAGCACCCGCGATTTGCTATTGGTGCTTTAAAAACTGCACCGCAAACACGATAAAACCCTGGCAAAAACGATCAGTGTGAAAGTGCCTTTACTGTATATTCACAAGAAACAGAAAAGTTATCCCAAGCGCACCTCAACATAGGACCAAAAAGGTTTTGCAGTCCGTGAGATCTAATAACGGAAAGCGTAAAGCTGGCCGATTCCCCCATTCTGACATTCAAGGTGGGAATCATGCCCACTGAGCTATTGGGTTCCGACAGTGGGGAGACTTCCACAATATCAGAGCACACTTATCAGTGCCATCAGCGTTGCTGGAGCAGCTCTTATCCAACAGGCTGGTTGTACAGAGATTGATTGGTAGATTGGTCCCTGTACAACCAAGGTGCCCAGAAATGGAATGAGATTCAGCTGGTCCCTACTGAATCAGCCAAATTTTTATTTATTTGTAATTTTTATGCATGGACAACTTTAGGCTCGATGCACACAACTGTACAGGGACTGTACGGCATGCCAAGTCTGCATTATCACTTTTCCAGGACCTGCAGCCACTGGGTACTGCTGCTCTCAATCAAATCCAGTGACAAGGGAGCGGGGTACAGGGTCAAGCCGACTGTGTGTGTGTGTCAAAGGACACACAGTGTGTGACTGGGGAATGAGCCCGCATGAGTGTCTCCATAGGAAGTGGGTCCAATGGTGGCACACGAAGAAGTAGAGGAGCCTGACATGTTGGTCGGACAACCTATTCTCGACGAGGTCGTTGCGACTACCGTGACTATTCTC
>BLSH010249874.1:971225-990056 GCA_018402905.1 Glandirana rugosa
GTGCCGACCCACCCACTCGTACCTACCTACCTACCACCCATTCATCCATCCATGCTCACCCACCCAGCCGTGCTCACCCAGCCATCCATCCATGCTCACCCACCCAGCCATGCTCACCATCCATCCATCCATCCATGCTCACCCACTCAGCCGTGCTCACCCAGCCATGCTCACCATCCATCCATCCATGCTCACCCACCCAGCTGTGCTCACCTAGCCATCCATGCTCACCCACCCAGCCGTGCTCACCTAGCCATCCATCCATGCTCACCCAGCCATCCATCCATGCTCACCCACCCAGCCGCGGCTCATCCATCCCCCATCCATGGCTCATTTGTGCCTCATTCATGCTCATCCATACCACATCAGTTCTCATCCGTGACACATCCATGCCACTACAGTGCCCACCCGTGCCACTACAGTGCCTCACAATAGTGTAAAAGGTAGTCAAATTAGATTTGAAATGTATGCCCCTAGAACACCTGACGGTGCTCCCTGCATGTTAGGCCTCTGTATGTGGTCAGGCTGTGTAAAAGTGTCACACATGTGGTATTGCCATACTCGGGAGAAGAAGCAGAATATATTTTGGGGTGTCATTTTTGCTAAGTACATGTTATGTGTTAGAAATATTGTATAAATGGACAACTTTGTGTAAAAAAAACAAAATGCGTTTTCATTTTCTTTCCACATTTTCCAAAAACTTGTGGAAAAAATTACATGTTTAAAAGACTCATTATGCCTCCTAGAATATACGTTGGGGTGTTTGTTTTCCAAAATGGGGTCATTTTTTGGGCGTTTCCATTGTCCTGGTGCTCCAGGACCTTCAAAAGTGCAAGAAGTAGTCAAGAAATTATATATGTAATTTATGCTCGTAGAACGCCTGATGGCGCTCCCTACATGTTGGGCCTCTGTATGTGGCCAGGCTGTGTAAAACACTCACACATGTGGCATCGCCATACTCAGGAGGAGTAGTAGAATGTAGTTTGGGGTGCAATTTGTGGTATGCATATGCTGGGTGTGAGAAATAACCTGTTAACATATGACAGTTTTGTGAAAAAAAAAAAAATCTTCATTTTGCAAAGAATTGTGGGAAAAAAATTACAACTTCAAAAAACTCACCATGCCTCTTACTAAATACCTTGGAATGTCCACATTCCAAAAAGGGGTAATTTGGGGGGTAT
The DNA here is from genome assembly GCA_018402905.1 of Glandirana rugosa. NCBI lineage: Eukaryota > Metazoa > Chordata > Amphibia > Anura > Ranidae > Glandirana > Glandirana rugosa. The sequence continues at coordinate 972,407 of BLSH010249874.1, forward strand.
TTGTACTTTCCTGGCTTGTTAGGGTCTCAAGAAATGAGATAGGCCGTCAGTACATCAGGTGTGATCAATATTCCGTGATTGGCACCATAGCTTGTAGACTCTATAACCTTCACAAAGACCAAATAATATACACTAATTTGTTTTTTATTTACCAAAGATATGTAGCAGTATAAATTTTGGCCAAAATTTATGAAGAAAAATTACTAATTTGCAAAATTTTATAACAAAAACAAATAAAAATTCAATTTTTTACAAAATTTTCGGTCTTTTTTTTTAATTATAGCGCAAAAAATAGAAAACCCAGCGGTGATTAAATACCACCAAAAGAAAGCTCTATTTGTGTGAAAAAAGGACGCAAATTTCATGTGGGTACAGTGTTGCATGACTGAGTAATTGTCATTCAAAATGTGAGAGCACTGAAAGCTGAAAATTGGTCTGGTTAGGAAGGGGGTTTAAGTGCCCAGTGGTCAAGTCATTAAGCCTAGGTTCACAGTGACAGCGGAAATGGAATTGTGCGAGTTCAACTGAACTCACACGATTTCATTCCCGCATGCCAGTCCCAACTTCGGGGACTTTTTCAGAGACATTTGTGTGGGTTGCTACACAGGTCTATGGAAACCACACCCCGAAGTCGCCAAAAGTAGTACAGAAACTACTTTTAGGAATCTGTACGGCGCCGCAAATGCAACGTCACACCGATTTGGATGGTGCCATTGCCGGCAACTGCCATCGATTGGCATGTGATTTGACATGTCAATAGGCTTCAAATCGCATGCCAAATCGCGCCAATGTGAACCTAGGCTAAAAAACACTCATAGTGGCTGATACTGCACAAGAGTTTATGAGCAACTATGGGCATTTGCTTTTACAAGCGTTTTTTTTTTTTCTAAAACATTCCCCTTTGCTCACTTCTCAATGCATATATAAAAGAACCAGCTCCGTGGAGTCAAACGTTGAAAATCTTTACGGGCTACACAAGTACATCCAATAAAACAGTTCTAACATGTTTTGGCCGCTGTGGCCTTAATCATAGCTATGAGTAAGGCCGTAGCAGGAGAAATGCGTTAGAATTCTTTTACTGAATGTACTTGTGTAGCCCGTAAAGATTTTCATTGTTTGACTCTAATAAGTTGCCGGATTATATCTATCAACGTTAAAAGAATTGAAGGACTGCACATCCCAGCCATGAGCACTTGTTTTCAGCCTTGGATATTGTATTCAGTCATTTTTCAATGTACACTTGAAACCGCAGAATGCTCTTAAATGCTTTGGTTTTTCTGCCCCAAAAAGCTCCTCTCAAAAATGTGATTCAGACTGGGGGGGGGGGGGGGGTGTTCTGCCTCTAATCGCTGGTTTGAAAATATGCCTGTAAACTCCCTTACTGTGTGACACAAACACAGATTTGCTTATATAGGCTGAAGAAAAAAAAAACACCAGAAGCCTGTATACACAGCATTTATAATGCCCAGTGTGCATGGACACTGAAAAGGTGCGGGTGCTTCTTTGGTGCAGCTGCAGTGTGTTTTTGGTCCCATATATTTCAATGGGAGGGAATGTAAACTGCATGTGCAAGCAGTTTTAGTTTTTGGCAGAGTTTTGTGCATTAAATCCAGCCTCCTCCGAAAAAAAAAAAAAAAGCATCAGCATCCAAAACGCAAAGTGTTGCATCCAAAACACGTGATGTTGCATTACAAAACGCACAAAAAATGTGTCACCCTACAGCAGCACTAGTGTGAGCAATGGCTAATTGCCCACAGTGTGAATGAGCTCTGAGTTGAAAATGCTTCCAAAATCAAACACCATACCCAAGCGGTGAACGCAGCACACAGGAAGTGCTAAGAAAACAAAACGGAGCTCCAGCCTTCAGAACAATAAAGTGATGTTCCATTAAGGCAAATTAACTAAAATGTACACATATAAAGGAGCTGCGCTAAGAGTTACAAGCCAGAGGTCACAAAAGCAGATTAAAGGGAAGGCCACAACACCAGGGAGAGCACCCTGCACCTTGCATGCACACCGGTTGCCTGACAACAGCTTAGCTAACAACTCCTATGTGTGGAGGTCAGCTCCGGCCAGTGCAAGCCTCTGGTGCGCGAGCACACACACACACTCTAAGCCTGTGGTACACACACACACAATAAGCCTGTGGTACACACACACACACACACACACACACACACACACACACACACACAATAAGCCTGCGGTGCGCACACATAAATAATAAGCCTGTGGTACATGCACACACATTAAGCCTGTGGTGCGCACACAGACACAATAATAAGCCTGTGGTGTGCGCGCGCACACACACACACACACACACTAATAAGCCTGTGGTGCGCGCGCGCACACACACACACACACACACACACACACACACACACACACACACACACTAATAAGCCTGTGGTGCGCACACACACACACACACACACAATAATAAGCCTGTGGTGCACACACACACACACACAATAATAAGCCTGTGGTGCGCACACACACACTAAGCTGGTGGTGCACGCAATAATAAGCCAGTGGTGCGCACACACATTAATAAGCCTATGGTGCATGCAATAAGCCTGTCGTGCACACACACAATAATAAGCCTGGCGCGCGCACACATACAATAATAAGCCTGTGGTGCACGTGCACGTAAACACAATAATAAGCCTGTGGTCTTTACACACTAATAAGCCTGTGGTAAACACACACACACACACACAAATAATTAGCCTGTGGCGCACACACGCAATAATTAGACTGTGGTGTGCACACACACAATAAGCCTGTAGTGCACACACTAATAAAGGGCATTGGGGAGGATGGGAAAGTTCCCCCCTCAGACACACAGGGAGCTGAGTACATAGGTAAGGTATTGGAGAGAATGGGGAAACTTCCCCTGGTCTCCCTCAGACACACACGGAGGAGAGTACATAGGGAAGGTATTGGAGAGAATGGGGAAACTTCCCCTGGTCTCCCTCAGACACACAGGGAGCAGAGTACATAGGGAAGGTATTGGAGAGAATGGGGAAACTTCCCCTGGTCTCCCTCAGACACACAGGGAGCAGAGTACATAGGGAAGGTATTGGAGAGAATGGGGAAAGCTCCCCTGGTCTACCTCAGACACACATCCAGCCGAGTACATAGGGAAGGTATTGGAGAGAATGGGGAAAGTTCCCCTGGTCTCCCTCAGACACACAGGGAGCAGAGTACATAGGGAAGGTATTGGAGAGAATGGGGAAAGTTCCCCTGGTCTCCCTCAGACACACAGGGAGCAGAGTACATAGGGAAGGTATTGGAGAGAATGGGGAAACTTCCCCTGGTCTCCCTCAGACACACAGGGAGCAGAGTACATAGGGAAGGTATTGGAGAGAATGGGGAAACTTCCCCTGGTCTCCCTCAGACACACAGGGAGCAGAGTACATAGGGAAGGTATTGGAGAGAATGGGGAAACTTCCCCTGGTCTCCCTCAGACACACAGGGAGCAGAGTACATAGGGAAGGTATTGGAGAGAATGGGGAAAGCTCCCCTGGTCTACCTCAGACACACATCCAGCCGAGTACATAGGGAAGGTATTGGAGAGAATGGGGAAAGTTCCCCTGGTCTCCCTCAGACACACAGGGAGCAGAGTACATAGGGAAGGTATTGGAGAGAATGGGGAAAGTTCCCCTGGTCTCCCTCAGACACACAGGGAGCAGAGTACATAGGGAAGGTGTTGGTGCAGCCAGGAATGTGCCCAGCACAGCAGACAAGGAGGGAAACCTGCAGTCGGGATGGGATGCAGAAGAGCCGCCAAAGCTTGGGCCCAGCCGGTGACCTGGGCACAACCCTGGCCTAGGTGCACCCTCATTGCATGTATAAAGCACAAGGTCTGTGACGACTGCAGCAGGCAACCGTGTTCCCAAATCACTCACCTCATAGGAACAGAATGGAGGGTCACGTATCTTTAATTACAGCGTCCCCAGGGGCTCCCCGGCATTGCCTTCCACATGCATTGTGCACAATCCTGCACGGGCCCCTCTTGGCTGGAAAGTTTGTATGCAGGCACCGCCGTGTGTGGGATTTTTCTTCTCTACTCGTCCCCTCTGGTTACAAGACTGAAGCGACAAGTACCGAGCGGTTCACTATTTGCCAGGAAGGGAGCCGGATCCTCCCGCGCAGGCGCTCTCCCCGTTCACACATAGGATCAGTATTTGGCAGCTGCAGAGGAGGAGGCACTGACACAGGCTGGGGTTTTGCATGTGGAGGAGGGCAGGGAGGGACAGGGCTGTTGTGGGCCACACTGACACTATAACACGCAGTACAGTCCGGAGACAATAATGAGGGCGTCAGGCCTGTACGGCTTATGTGTGACTAATGGTGCACACAGCGCTCGGCTGAGGAGGACATGTTGCCCTCGTGTGTCCCTTGTCACTGGATGCAGGATGGCTGCAGTGACGTCGTCGGGTACAAATCTCTGCCTTTTCACATGTCCTGGCATTGCATTAGTTATATGGAGTTCCTACCACAGGAAACTCACCACCCGCCCATTACGCGCCCTGCAGCAGCCACTCTCAGCCATTTTTAGTCAGGGCGCCCCTTAAAAGTATGCAGCCAACATTTCTGATATTGCAGTTTACTAATTCTTAACCACTCGCTTACTGGGCACTTAAACCCCCCTCCTGCCCAGACCAATTTCCAGCTTTCAGCGCTGTCACATTTTGAATGACAATTGCGCAGTCGTTCGGCGTTTTACCCAAACAAAATTTTTATCATTTTTTCCCCCACAAATAGAGCTTTCTTTTGCTGTTATTTGATCACCTCTGCGTTTTTTGTTTTTTTTTATAAACAAAGAGCGACGATTTTGAAAAAAGAACAACATTTTTTACTTTTTGCTATAATACAACTCCAAAAAAAAAAATATAAGAAAAAAAAGTATTCATCGGGTTTGGCCAATTTATATTCTACATGTTTTTGGTAAAAAAAAAAAAAACGCAATCGGCGTATATTGATTGGTCTGCGCAAAAGATGTCACGTCTACAAACTATGGCAATTGATTTATGGCATTTTTATTTTTTTTACTAGTAATGGCGCCGATCTGCGATTTTTATCGGGACTGTAATATTGGGGCGGACATGTCGGACATTTTTTACCCTTTTTTGGGACCAATGACATTTATACAGCGATCAGAAATTTTAAATATCCACTGATTACTGTATAAATGTCATTGGCAGTGAAGGGGTTAACACTAAGGGGGCAGTGAAGGGGTTAACTGTGTACCCTCATTGTGTTCTAACTGTGTGGGGGTGGAGCTGACGGGCATAACAGATGTAACTGATCCCGATCACAGGAATCAGTAGATCTGCTATGTCCCCTTTAACAGAACGGAGAACTGCAGTGTTTACATCTGTGGTTCCCTGTTCTGCAGCTCTGACAGGCGATCGTGGGTCACGAGCGGACATCGAGTTCGCCCCGACCCGCGGGCACGCAGCGTGCGGCGGCTGTGCGCCACCTGTGAGTGCACGCCGGGAGCGTGCGCGTCGTCCCAGAAATTCAGATCCGTGCTGGAGCCGTACTTCGGCAATAGCGCGGATCTGAAGGGGTTAAATGTGGTGGCTGCATTTGTTTTCTTTTTTTTAGGCCTCATGCTCACCGGATGGGTTTTTCCTCCCCTAGACACCTTTAGCTGCGTTTGTGAAAACGTGTTTAGGCACAATAAGCTCTTGGAAAATCATTCATGGGATTATAGACCCCACAAGCACCCCATTAATCAAATAATAAAACCATCTGAAATAGAACCGTAAGGCCTCATGCACACTGCTGGCATTTGGGCTTTTTTTCCAGCTACCTCCGAACTCATCTAATGTTATCTTATCAGTACATATACGCAGGGTCGTTTAAAGAGGAGGTCCACCCGCCCCTTTAACCAGTACAGATCCGGGTTATAGCTGAAAGACGGCTACAGCGCGGATCTGAATTGCCGGGGGGACGTCCGCCCCTTTGCGCGCTCCCTACGCGCACTCACAGCTAGCGGCGGTGCGCTCTCACGGCCGCTGCACGCTGCATGGGCGTGCCCGTGGGTCAGGCAGACTCGATGTCCGCTAGAGACCTGCAATCCCCTGTTAGAGCGACAGAGGGGAATCGCCAATGTAAACACGGCGGTTCCCCGCTCTGTGAGGGGGACATGACAGATCTACTGATCCCTGTTATTTCCCGGTCAGCCCAGCACCCACACAGTTAGAACACATACAGTTAACTCACTTCACTGCCCCCTTAGTGTTAACCCCTTCACTGTCAATGACATTTATACAGTAAACAGTGGCTATTTAAATTTCTGATCACTGTATAAATGTCATTGGTCCCAAAAAATTGTCCGCAGCAATATCGCGGTCCCGATAAAAAAATCACAGATCGCCGCCATTACTAGCAAAAAAAAAAAAACAATAAAAAAACGCCATAAACCAATTCCCATAGTTTGTAGACATGATAAATTTTGCGCAAACCAATTAATATACGCCGATTGCGATTTTTCTTTACCAAAAATATGTTGAAAAATATATATCGGCCTAAAGTGATGAATCATTTTTTTTTTGAATTTTTTTTTGGATATTTATTATAGCAAAAAGTAAAAAATATTGTTCTTTTTTCAAAATTGTCACTTTGTTTGTAATATTGATATAAAAACTGCAGAGGGGATCAAATACCACCAAAAGAAAGTTCTATTTGTGGGAAAAAAATTATAAAAATGTTGTTTGGGTACAACGTCACACGACCGTGCATTTGTCATTCAAAATGCGACAGCGCCGAAACCTGAAAATTGGTCTGGGCAGGAGGGCGGATTAAGTGCCCAGTAAGCAAGTGGTTAAAAATTAAAAGTCAGCAGCTACACATACAGCAGCTGCTGACTTTTAACTTTAGGACACTTACCTGTCCTGGAGCCTATCGATGTCGGCACCGCCCACCGATCTTCAAATTGGCTGGTCGAGTGCAGCCGATACCATTGAGGGTAAGGATACCCGGCAGTGGAGCCTTTCGGCTTCACGCCGGGCCCCTGCTACACTTTCTCACTGTCCGGCAGAGGAAGAGGGAGCCAGGCTGATGACGTCAGCGGCCGCAACCCTGGGATCCCGTATGTGGGGGAAAAGGACACCTGTCAAAGATAGGTATCCTCTCCCCCCCCCCCCCAAAAGGCGCCAAAAGTGACACCTGAGGGGGGGAGGAATCTGACGAGCGGAAGTTCCACTTTTGGGTGGAACTACGGTTTAAGGTCGTTCCTAGGCAGTTAAGTTTAGAAGCTTTTTTTTGGAAAGCAAAAAATGTATTCAGACGGAAGTTCAGAGGCATCAAATGCCTGTAACAGCTTGTAAGTGCGCCTAAATGCTTAACGCATGTTTCGTTTAGAGGCGTCTATCATTTTTAAAAAAAATATTCTAGACAGGAACGAGGCATGGAAAACGCGGCTAAACGGCCATTTTAAGCGTCAGTTTTCAGCTATCAAAAAAATCGTTCAGGGGAGGTTGAAAAAGCGTCCCATGTACATGAAGCCTTAAAGTGACTGTTAGACCCCTTTCACCTTTTCCAGGTGCTTTAGCGCTAAAAAAGGGGCATGAAAAACTCCTCCCAATCCAACCCAGTGTGAAAGCCCGAGTGCCTTCACACTGGGGTGGTGCACTTGCAAAAAAAGTCCTGCAAGCAGCATCTTTGGGGCAGTGCGGAAGCGCTGTATACATTACTGCCCCTGCCCTTTGAAATGAATGGGCAGTGCTTCTGAAGCAGCTACACACTGCTTCAGAAGCGCCGCATACTGGTTCTTTTCACCCCTTGTTAATCCCTTCTTAGGGGTTAAAAGCGCCCTGCTGCCGCCCAAATAGCGGCGCCACTGTAACAGCGGTAAAGCGCCTCTAAAACTAGCAGCATTTTACCGCTACCATGGCTGTGAAAGGGGTCTAAGGCTGGGTTTACTCCAGTCTGGTGCACATTCCAGCTCCATTCTCCCTGCAAAGAGAAACAGCTGCTGTTCAGCGGTTCCTCTCCGTTCTAGCAGGGCATCAGCTGACCTGGGGGGGGTGTAGGAGGAGGGGGAGAGAATGCCGGTTCACAATGGAACACATCTGTGAATCAGATGCTTTCCCATTGAACAGAATGTATTGTAAAAATCAATCCTGCACTAGAGAAAATAATAGTAATGGTAAAACCCCAACTATGGGATATGGTGAATCCCTAAACCCACAGTTTGAGAATGTTCATGCAGCTGACAGACTGGTCAAGGTGAGACCAAAACAAATCATAGAATGAACTGCAGCGCACAAGTACTACAATGTCCACATAGTGAAATCCTTAAAATAGATCTTTCATTGTTGGCAGTAGTCACCAAACTTCCACCGTGTAGACCATCACCCGTGACACCAACACGCCAAGCCTCTTACCAGAACCCACCGACCCCCTATTACGGAGGGTCATTGTCAGCCTTGAATGAACGGTTCAGCCAAAGGGACAAAAACAGCAGTCTCTCTCACTCTATAGAGATCCCATATGCAGCTCCAGGCAGAAGGTGGTAATCACAGCTTATCAAGAATTGCGGTCGGTGATCATGAAAGACATATGAACATCCAATAGTGTAGATTGCAAAGATCAAATTTAATAAAAAAATGCAAATTGCACACTCACATTTGTAGGGATAAAACAGCGCGTTCAATCAGTTAAAACATCGTTCGGCGTCCAGTCACAATAATGGCGACCGCTAGGAAAGCTTCCTGGTCACATGTGGCAAGCGTCGCTAGGCTCCACCCAACGCGTTTCATCATCCAATTGACGTCATCAGGGGTGTGGCTAGCCAGCGGCGTCTCGCCCTATATGACCAGGGACCGGAAATGAAATGCGTTCCAAATACGAACGTCTCGGAGCCAACAACACCGGAAGTCAAAGAACGTTCCCAGCCTAGGGACACGGAAGAGGCATAATCGTAGCTGAACGTTCACCTCCCGAACTAAATTAAACAACTTACAAGTACATAAAATATGTAATGGAATTAAAAAATAAAATAGTGTTTATTAAACCATTTAATTAAAAACTCAACCAAAACACACTTAAGACCAGGAAGCCAATGCGGCGCCACCTGGTGACCGGAAGCCGAATTACATCAGTAAAACATAATAAATCCACTAGATAACTAAGCATTATTAATAAATGCATTGACATCTAATTCTATATTGAGTCCATGAGGAACAGAAGAGCGCAAAGTGTAAATCCAAAATGTTTCTAACCTAGAGATTTCTCTCCTTGTGTTGTTCCCCCTCCAAGTGGGTACATATTTATCTATGGCCAAGATCTTAGTACCCGAAGGGTTCCTCGCATGATGTTTGGCATAGTGTTTTGATACACTATGATTGGGGAAACCCTTACGGATATTGGCCAAATGCTCTTTCACCCTTACTTGAAAGGTCCGCGTGGTACGCCCCACATAATACAAAACACACGGGCAGATCAGTAGGTACACTACATTCTTGGTATTGCATGAAATGAATGATTTAATAGAAAAGGTCTTCCCATTACGTGGGGAGAGAAAGCTGGTACACTTGGACCTAATACTATTGACATTCCACACCCCACACCTCCTGCAGGGGTAAAAAACCTTCATGTTCTGGAAAAACATTGTCTTCTTAGGTGGAGGCTCTATAACATTGGGTGCAACAGTCAATCTAATTGGAGCAACCCCCTTAAAAAGTACCGTGGGAGTTTGACTTGATCTGCTAATCCCACATATTACCTCACACCCCAATGTAAGAGAACATAATGAGTTTGCTTCTTTGTCCGTCTTCCACACACGAGTGACGTCAATTGCCAGTGAGGGGCCATCTCAGGGTATGACATCACGCGGGGGGTCCCAGCGGCCGCGCGGCTCCCTTTTCTGGTTGGCCTGCTCGCTTCTCCTCGCCCTCGGGGGTTCCCCGGGGGCGACGGGTGGCTGCAGGAGATGTCGGAGACCCCCACGGCGTTTATTGCCGAGGAAGGTTTCCGCTCGATGTATATATGAAGCCTGGGGTCAGGCTGGGGGGCTGCGGGGCCGAGGGGCCATACCCCTGTCTCTCAGACTATTTACAGGCTGCTGCCTTTATAGTGGGCCCATCTGGCTTTTAAATGTCATTATAACTGGAAGACGAAGTAATCCCAATATCATTGAAATGACATATTTGTTATATGTTCCATGTAACCACAGTTGTACTCTGAAATTTGTTTCAATAAAACTATCTTGAATTTTAAAAAAAAGTACCGTGGGAGCATCTGAGAGTAATGGTGACAGTACTCTATCATTTTTCAATATCTCCCAATGTCTACCCAATATTCTATTAATCTGCCGATACTGGTTAGAATAAGTAGTAACAAAGGGACAACTGAACTTATTGTCAGTAGGCCTCTGTCTAGGCAACAACAATTGCTGCCTATCAAGAGCGACCACCTCCTCATAAGCTCGATCTATCACAGCAGTCTCATATCCTTTCTCACTAAACCTCTTTTTCAGAACCAGAGCTTCCTCTTTAAAGGTATCAAGACTGGTACAGTTCCTACAGATACGGATGAACTGGCCCTTTGGGATAGCCTTCAACCACGCAGGGTGGTGACAGCTACTCCCATCAATGTAGCCGTTCCGATCCGTCTCCTTGAAGTAGGTGGAGGTGACAAGTTGTCCATCCCTTACTTCAATATTGAGTTCCAGGAAGTGTATCCTAGTAACACTGGCCTCATATTCAAGCCTGATCCCTCTATCATTCTCCTTCAAAGATGTCATGAACAAGTCCAGTGACTGCATATCTCCCTCCCATAGGAGGAGGACGTCGTCTATGTACCTAAGCCAAACCTTCAGCTCAGGTCTCCGGTGCCGATAGACGACGTCCTCCTCCCATTTGGCCATGAACAAATTGGCCATACTGGGAGCATACTTGGCTCCCATGGCCACTCCTCTGGCCTGAAGGTAATAGTTACCCCCATACCAGAAGAAATTATGCTTCATGGCATAGTCCAAAAGGGACAAAATGAACTCAATCTGTTTAGATGGCAACGTATGGTCAGTCCTCAGGAATTGCTGCCAAAAATTCATAAGAGTGTGACCGACCCCCCTGGGAGGCCCATAGTGAGTGGCATAGATTCCATCACTTCCAGGGTGGGTCGGTACATTGACTCTTATCTCCAACCCCTGGTTGTTGAGACACCTGCATTCCTTAGGGATACTACTCAGGTCATTAATTTTCTGGGGGGTGTGAAGTGGAGGGAGGGCACTATTTTGGCTACGGCCGATGTGTCCTCCCTCTACACCATCATTTCACATGCTCACGGCATGGAAGCAGTGGAGCAATTCCTGAGGACTGACCATACGTTGCTATCTAAACAGATTGAGTTAATTTTGTCCCTTTTGGACTATGCCATGAAGCATAATTTCTTCTGGTATGGGGGTAACTATTACCTTCAGGCCAGAGGAGTGGCCATGGGAGCCAAGTATGCTCCCAGTATGGTCAATTTGTTCATGGCCAAATGGGAGGAGGACGTCGTCTATCGGCACCGGAGACCTGAGCTGAAGGTTTGGCTTAGGTACATAGACGACGTCCTCCTCCTATAGGAGGGAGATATGCAGTCACTGGACTCGTTCATGACGTCTTTGAATGAGAATGATAGAGGGATCAGGCTTGAATATGAGGCCAGTGTTACTAGGATACACTTCCTGGACCTCAATATTGAAGTAAGGGATGGACAACTTGTCACCTCCACCTACTTCAAGGAGACGGATCGGAACGGCTACATTGATGGGAGTAGCTGTCACCACCCTGCGTGGTTGAGGGCTATCCCAAAGGGCCAGTTCATCCGTCTCCGTAGGAACTGTACCAGTCTTGATACCTTTAAAGAGGAAGCTCTGGTTCTGAAAAAAGGTTTAGTGAGAAAGGATATGAGACTGCTGTGATAGATCGAGCTTATGAGGAGGTGGTCGCTCTTGATAGGCAGCAATTGTTGTTGCCTAGACAGAGGCCTACTGACAATAAGTTCAATTGTCCCTTTGTTACTACTTATTCTAACCAGTATCGGCAGATTAATAGAATATTGGGTAGGCATTGGGAGATATTAAAAAATGATAGAGTACTGTCACCATTACTCTCAGATGCTCCCACGGTACTTTTTAAGGGGGTTGCTCCAATTAGATTGACTGTTGCACCCAATGTTATAGAGCCTCCACCTAAGAAGACAATGTTTTTCCAGAACATGAAGGGTTTTTATCCCTGCAGGAGGTGTGGGGTGTGTAATGTCAATAGTATTAGGTCCAAGTGTACCAGCTTTCTCTCCCCACATGATGGGAAGACCTTTTCTATTAAATCATTCATTTCATGCAATACCAAGAATGTAGTGTACCTACTGATCTGCCCGTGTGTTTTGTATTATGTGGGGCGTACCACGCGGACCTTTCAAGTAAGGGTGAAGGAGCATTTGGCCAATATCCGTAAGGGTTTCCCCAATCATAGTGTATCAAAACACTATGCCAAACATCATGCGAGGAACCCTTCGGGTACTAAGATCTTGGCCATAGATAAATATGTACCCACTTGGAGGGGGAACAACACGAGGAGAGAAATCTCTAGGTTAGAAACATTTTGGATTTACACTTTGCGCTCTTCTGTTCCTCATGGACTCAATATAGAATTAGATGTCAATGCATTTATTAATAATGCTTAGTTATCTAGTGGATTTATTATCTGTTTTACTGATGTAATTCGGCTTCCGGTCACCAGGTGGCGCCGCATTGGCTTCCTGGTCTTAAGTGTGTTTTGGTTGAGTTTTTAATTAAATGGTTTAATAAACACGATTTTATTTTATTTTATTTTTTAATTCCATTACATCATTACATATTTTATGTACTTGTAAGTTGTTTAATTTAGTTCGGGAGGTGAACGTTCGGCTACGATTATGCCTCTTCCGTGTCCCTAGGCTGGGAACGTTCTTTGACTTCCGGTGTTGTTGGTTCCGAGACGTTCGTATTTGGAACGCATTTCATTTCAGGTCCCTGGTCATATAGGGCGAGACGCCGCTGGCTAGCCACACCCCTGACGACGTCAATTGGATGACAAAACGCGTTGGGTGGAGCCTAGCGACGCTTGCCACATGTGACCAGGAAGCTTTCCCAGCGGCCGCCATTATTGTGACTGGACGCCGAACGATGTTTTAACTGATTGAACGCGCTGTTTTATCCCTACAAATGTGAGTGTGCAATTTGCATTTTTTAATTAAATTTGATATTTGCAATCTACACTATTGGATGTTCATATGTCTTTCATGATCACCGACCGCAATTCTTGATAAGCTGTGATTACCACCTTCTGCCTGGAGCTGCATATGGGATCTCTATAGAGTGAGAGAGACTGCTGTTTTTGTCCCTCTGGCTGAACCGTTCATTCAAGGCTGACACTGACCCTCCGTAATAGGGGGTCAGTGGGTTCTGGTAAGAGGCTTGGCGTGTTGGTGTCACGGGTGATGGTCTACACGGTGGAAGTTTGGTGACTACTGCCAACAATGAAAGATCTATTTTAAGGATTTCACTATGTGGACATTGTAGTACTTGTGCGCTGCAGTTCATTCTATGATTGAACAGAATGTGCCTGGAATTTGCAACGCACTGCTTAGAAAATGCACGCGTTTTCTGTGAAATGCGGATTGTGAAGGCAATGCACATATGTGAACCAGACCCATTGAAAATAACATGTTTTCAAATGGTCTGTGAATTGGATATGGTGTAAGCCGCATCCAATTTGCATAGGTGTGAACTCAGCCTAAAGAAAATGTATACATTAGGTGGTAAGTACCTAAGTGTTTCAATAAACCCTTGTGAATTGGTTGGGAGAACTAATTTACAACAACTGCGGAGCAAGGGTAAGATGGGGCCCTTTTAAACAGCTGTGTACTGATTGCGTTTCCTGTAGGGAGGAGCCTATCATCTCTCAGTTGTTGCCGTCCTGGAAAGTTCGTAGAAATACCGTTACCGGTAAGTCTAACCGTTGGTTTTCGTCCCGCTGGAGGCCGCATCCATCTTCACCCATCTTCCTTCTGGGTCCATAGACTACGGCTATATGGCTGGCCGGAGCCGCATGACGTCACTCCCGCGCATGCGCAGGGGAGCCGCCAGTCACGGCACAGGGTTCTGAAGAAACGGCACGTGTAGCCGTTCCTGTAGAGCACATGCACCAATTACATAATCGGCTGCATATACAGTAAATATCTCCTAAACGGCACATGTTTAGGAGATATTTACAGTACCTATAGGTAACCCTTATTATAGGCTTACCTATAGGTACAAATAATACACAGAAGTTTACTTCCTCTTTAACTGCACACTGAGCCTGGGTTCACACATATGCGAGCACAGACATCGCATGTAATTCGCACCCGCATTGCGGGGTCGATCACATGCGATGTCTGTGCAATTCGAGTTCAGACATACAGTTGTATGGCTGAACGCGCATTGGATTTGCATGAAAAAGTGCAGGAATCTTTTTTTTTCCTGCACTGGAATTGGATCTTATGGGTGTTCTCACCAATGCGATCTGTTTCCTGTCCGAATCCACAGTTTGCACAGTGGTCTGTGAACCGATCTGGAGGTGTCATTAACTTTGTATTGACACCCGCAGCAGTTCACAGAGGGCAGTGTGAACTGCCTGTGGGGGAGATGTGATGTGGGAACCGGCACTGGAATCGAGCTGGTTCCCGCATCGCATATGTGTGAACCCAGGCTGAAAGTAAAATACTTTCAGCCTTCACAACCACTTTAATTAAATGAAACATCAAGAGACAACCATCTTGAAAAATATTAGGCCACGTCTTGTTGTTCACCCTTTTGCTGCCAGAGCCATTTTTGCATTTGTTTGCACACATTTAAAAAAAATAATTTTAGGCCTGAAGAAAAACCCCAAACATTATATATTTTCTGAAAGCAGATACCCTAGAGAATAATATAGCGGTAGTTCCAATTTTTCAAGTCACTTGATATTACCACAAAGGTAAATAGATACCCGACATGCCAAACTTTAAATTTGCGTGCGCTCGTGAAATGGTAACAAACTTTAGTACCCTATATTTTCTATAGGTGATGCCTCAAAAGCCCCCTATTGGTAATAAGTTTAGTGTTCCAGAGGAGGTCTTGTGGTAGAATTATTGCTCTCTTTCCAGCGTGCGTGGCGATATATAACATGTGTATCGCTATTAACGTTTTCACGCGTAGGCGCCCCGATGCATGCGTTTAGGATCGCATGTGTGTATATGGGGGGGCACCAACATTTTTTAGAGGGGTTTTTATGTGCTTCGGTGTAACTTTATTTTTTGCTTAACATTTTTTTATTATCACATAGGGAAACAAAAAGTCCCCTATGTGATGATTTTTAGGTGACAGGTTCTCTTTAATAAGACATGCAGGGTCTTTACCTGCATATCTCTGGGCTCCACTGAATGTATTGCAATGCAGATCACATTGCATTACATCCCTTCCCAGCTATGGTAGCCGGGGACACTGAGAGGATGACCCGAAAGTGACGTTATACATGTCGCTTTACGGGTCACAGTAAGAAGAAGAGGAGAGCAGACATGTGTCCACTCTTCTCCCTCCCCTCTGTTGATCCTGGGCCCATAGATGGGCAATCGGAGCCCAGAATGCATGACAGGGCGCCGGTACCATTGGTGTGTAGAGACAATTGGACTAGTAACTCAGCCGCCCGAATGCTTCCACCTGACAGGCAGACGCATTCGGGCAGCTGAGTTGCTGGAGCCACCGAATTGTGTGTGAAACCCCCCAGCAGTCAGGTCTGTACGATGTACGGGCCTGGCAGCAAAAGAGTTAAAAGCATATAAGTGAAATCTTTAAGAGCCAGTTAACAACACAAAAATGCCCTCTGGATACGTTCCGCATCAGTTTTTGCTTACAGTTCACACCACACGCAGTTCCAGTGTCTGATACAATTTGCTATGATGTTCCAGTACAGTTCTGTGCAGAAAAAAATGCTGCGTGCTCTATTTTTTTCTGCTCTGGAAACGGACTGCACTGGTGTGAACTAGAGCCATTGGAATACATGAAAAGCACTGTGCATGCATTTTTAGTGCAGAAAAAAGGGCTAGGAACTGCATCTGGTGTGAACTAGCACTCAATTTTATAACTATATACAAATCAATAATTATTTTGAAATAAATATCAAACACCAGAGCTCAGTCACCAAGACTCGGGCTGAATGTAACATTCCATCAAAGTCTTTAACCACATTGTTCAGCCACATTAGTGGGCGATAATACCCCCAAAAAGGATATCTGTGACAAAGGGCAGGGAGGACGGGACACCTTGTCTTGACTCAGGCTGTATTCACACCTGTCCGGTGCGAATTCCAGCCTGTCTGCTGCCGGGAAGGGGCAGAGCCGCCGTTCGGCGGCTCCTGTCCGTTCCCACAGCGCAGCAGCTGCGGGGGGAGAGATGGGGGAGGGGCTACGAGCAGGGAAAATATCCCCGTTCAATGCGGAGTGCATCTCCGTGTTAGATGCGCTCCCACTGGACTCAACGGGCTGGGAATTCGCACCGCATTGCACAAAAAACGTGTGCGTTTTTTGTGCAATGCGGAGTGCGAATGCACCGCACATATGTGAACCGGACACATTGAAAACAATGTGTTTTCAAGTGTCCTGCGAATTGGATGCGGTTTAAGCCGCATCCAATTCGCATAGGTGTGAACCCAGCCTGAAGGTCTAACTGCTGACATTCATCTCAGGGAGAAATTATTTAAAAGTGAATACGAATCCCAGTTGGATGATAGGTTTGTCTGTAGCCAATCAAAGGGTGAAAAGCAACTTGTTGATCTTCGTAGCAATAATTGATAGCTGAAATCCTGACTACATCAAAGGGGGTACCAGAAACAGACAACAGGAGAGCTAAGCAACTGCCCGGTACAAAGACCCTATTAACAACTAAAATCAGGCCTTAAAGCGGAGTTCCACCCAAAAGTGGAACTTCCGCTTTAAGGGCAGGTGACCCCCTGACATGTCACAATTGACATGTCATTTTTTTTGGGGGGGAGGCTGGGACGCTGTTTTCAGGCGCCGCAGACCCAGAAGGAAGTTCACCCCCCCCCACCTGGCGATCTTCTGGGACACATCACAGGTCCCAGAAGATACGCCGAGCATTCACAGAGTGCCCACACTTAGGATGTCAGCGCCGCAGAGGGGAAGGGCAGAAGAGGGAGGCTGCATCGCTGGAGCCTGTGACAGGCGAGTGTCCGAATGTTAAAAGTCAGCAGCTACACTTTTTGTAGCTGCTGACTTTTAATAGGGTGGAACTCTGCTTTAATTCATTTTAACAAGGGGTACTAGGGTCTTGCAGTCCCTTGGGGCCACTGAATAATACTTGTGGCCCTTACATTCCATTAGCCATAATATTATTTTATTATGGCCGTTGGCAGAGGCGTTGCTAGGGGGTGGCTATTGGGGCTATAGCCCCGAATCTGAAGGACATAGCCCCGAGTCTCTCAGGCAAGGGTCCCTAACCACAGGGTCATGACCCACTACTACCCACACTGCATGCTCTCTCTCTGGTGACCCTGGTGGAGGGGAGGCTCTCTTTTCAGTCGTCGATGTTTTTCACATCGACGACTGAAAATTGTAAGCCTGTGAG
>BLSH010249874.1:1004017-1015327 GCA_018402905.1 Glandirana rugosa
TTTGTGTGAAAAAAAGGATGCAAATTTCATATGGGTACAGTGTTGCATGACTGAGTAATTGTCATTCAAAGTGTGAGAGAGCTGAAAGCTGAAAATTGGTCTGGTTGTTAAGGGGGTTTAAGTGCCCAGTTGTCAAGTGGTTAAAAAAGTGGGCAAAGGACCCGAACGTGTGCTGTGGCACACTCTTGAAGAATGGTAGACTACTAGACCTGGAGACCCTTAGGTCCAGACACGGCAGCTTCCCTATGGATTTCTGGCGCCATCATCAACTTAACCACTTTTTCTCCTCACACAACCATAACATTAGGGATATCACTAAACTCACACCCCTAGAACAATTATTTGTAGCTGAAGAACCCATCCCGCACATGATCTCAGAACTATACCAATTAATGGGTCCTCACCCTTGCTCAAGCCGCCCTACATTAAAGAATGGGAGAAGGACTTAGGCTTCGAGTTTTTCGGAGGCACAGCTGACACACCTGTATCATTTAACACATTTTAGCACCATTGAGTCAAAAACCCAGCAAACCAGTTACAAATTACTAACATTCTGGTATAGAGACTTTGGCCAGCAGGGTACACCCTTACACATATGGTGGGAGTGCCCATTGGTGCGGCCATTCTGGAAAGCTATTTGTAAACAAATAAAACTTATCCTGGGCATAGACATACCCCTCTGTCCACAGCATTTCCTCCTACACGTTCCCTCGATCCCTGTCACCCAATATAAAAAGAGTATCCTCCCGCACCTCTTAAACACTGCTAAGCGTATTCTTCCTATCTACTGGAAACAGACCTATGTCCCTAGCTGGGAAGACTGGATAAAAAAGGTAGGAGAGATAAAGGAAGCAGAAGAATGGGTGGCAACATGTAAAAATAGGCAGGAAACATTCAAAATGATGTGGGCCTCATGAACAGAGTATGATTCAGACCCGAGATATGTCCCTTCAAGCTTAGATGTCGCTTTGCTAGAATTGGCAGACCCCTCCATCAAGGAAAGGCACCTGAGACAGCAGGAGTCATCAACTTAAACTAGGCTCCCGGAGGTGGCCTGAGAGGTCCAATCTTGCTGGAGGCTCGGTGGCGCTAGCGGCCATTGGTGTGAGCGCGGACCCTCTCTGCATTGCAGGGAGTACAGGTATGTGTCAGGATACAGCCTTCTTTTTCTTTTCAGTCTTTTTTTCTTTCTTTCTCCTACTCTTGTACCCAACTAACCCTATCAACCTATGTTCAAGATTTTGGATTCCATAAACGTGTTTGTGGAATGTTAAGGTTTGACCCCACCAAGGCAACCAGCAACGTTGTTCCTCCTGAATTGTTTGCTGCTGTTAAGGTGGACCTCCTTCCCGGGGTGTTGATGCTCCCCCCTCGCCGCTGGCCGGGCCAGGCCTCAGGCCGAGGAAGGTTTGATGGAGGTATTTAATGCCCCCAGTCCTTGCACTGGGTGAGTGGGGAGGGGGACTGAAGCATCAGCGAAGCCTGGAGCGATCGCTCTTTTGGAGCCACGGGGAGGTCCCCAGCAAATGTGCAATGCCATTAGAGAGTATTTATATATAAGTTGTCTACATGAGAGGGATTAAGCTGTAAATAGGCATGATGGGTTAACATTGCTAAGAATTGGCCCACACAACATGTGAATCTATATTACAGTCTGCAAAGATGATGTTATCCCTTCACTTATGCGGAAACACAAACCTGTTTTGTATACTTTTATTATTCAACTATAAATAAAGATTACATAAAAAAATGTAAAATAATTTATTCACTACTACATTGTACTTATTTAATTACTTATTGTAATTATATCCAGACTACGCCAGATAGAGTATTTGAAAAATGTTGAAGTTTGTAAACTTACTTTGTGAAGATCCCCACACATTTTCTTCTTTGAATTCTGTGACATTCACTATGCTCTGCGAATAGGCACTGCTGTCACACTTTTCACAGAGCCTGCCTTCTGAACTACAGAGGAGCTGAGAGGAGGAGTTTCAGGAGGCGGAGTCAGTACAGAAGTCAAGCCTGTAGGCAGCAAGGCACCATGGGATATGTAGTTCTTGGATATTGACCGTAAACAGCAGATGAAGAGGTGCATAGCATGTAGGGAATCCAGGAAGTTGTGGAAAGAATTGACCAGCAGATGGGCAGCACTTACATCAGGAAAATAAATTTTGTTAAGTAAACTTATATTATATTGTTAAATATAACTATTGTTTTTATTGCTTTTACAATGCTAATGTTATAAAATAAAAAAGTATGTTGTGACTATAAATTTCCTTTAACCGCTTGCCGTCCGCCCGCCGTCAAATGACGGCGGATCGGAGCCGCTCTCGTTGCGGGCGGACGTCATATGACGTCGCCCCTTTAAGCCTGGATTGCGCGCGATCGGGCGTGCGCATCCCGGCTCTGTCGGTGTCGGCGTGTCCCCAGGACCAAAAACTACTGGAAAAACATGACATGTTCAAAAGACTCATTATGCCTCATAGATTATACGTTGGGGTGTTTTCTTTCCAAAATGGGGTCATTTTGTGGGCAATTCCATTGTCTTCGTGCTCCAGGACCTTCAAAAGTGTAATAGGTAATTGAGAAATGAGATGTGTAATTTATGCTTGTAGAACGCCTGAAGGTACTAGTTCAATGTTGGGCCTCTGTATGTGGTCAGGCTACGTAAAAGTCTCACACATGTGGTATCGCCATACTCAGGAGGAATAGCAGAATATATTTTGGGGTGTCATTTTTGCTATGTACATGCTATGTGTTGGAAATATCTTATAAATGGTCAACTTTGTGTAAAAAAAATGCGTTTTCATTTTTTTCCCACATTTTCCAAAAACTACTGGAAAAAAATGAACCGTTCAAAAGACTCATTATGGCTCATAGATTATTAGTTGGGGTATTTACTTTCCAGAATGGGGTCATTTTGTGGGCAATTCCATTGTCCTGGTGCTCCAGGGCCTTCAAAAATGTGGTCGTCATGACATTAGATGTGTAATTTATGTCCCTAGAATACCTGACGGCACTCCTTGCATGTTGAGCCTCTGCATGCGGCCAGGCTGTGAAAAAATCTCAGACATGTGGTATCTCCATACTCAGGAGTAGCAGAATGTGTTTTCGGGTGTAATCTGTGGTATGCATATGCTGTGTGTGAGAAATAACCTGTTACAATGACAATTTTGTGGGGAAAAAAAGAAAAGAAAAAAAAATCTTCATTTTGCAAAGAATTGTGGGAAAAATTACAACTTCAAAAAAGTCACCATGCCTCTTACTAAATACCTTGGAATGTCTACTTTCCAAAAAGGGGTCATTTGGGGGGTATTTGTACTTTCCTGGCTTGTTAGGGTCTCAAGAAATGAGATAGGCCGTTAGTATATCAGGTGTGATCAGGTGTGATCAATTTTCAATGATTGGCACCATAGCTTGTGGACTCTATAACTTTCACAAGGACCAAATAATATACACTTATTTGGTTTATTTTTTAGCAAAGATAGGTAGCAGTATAAATTTTGGCCAAAATTTATAAAGAAAAATTACTAATTTGCTAAATTTTATGACAGAAACAAAGAAAAAGGCATTTTTTCAAAAAAAGTCAATCTTTTTTTATTTATAGCACAAAAAATAAAAAAACCCCTAGTGATTAAATACCACCAAAAGAAAGCTCTATTTGTGTGAAAAAAAGGACGCAAATTTCATATGGGTACAGTGTTGCATGGCTGAGTAATTGTCATTCAAAGTGTGATAGCGCTGAAAGCTGAAAAATGGACTGGACAGGAAGGGGGTTTTCGTGCCCGGTACTGATGTGGTTCAGTAATCTCCAGGCCTAAAATGTGCATTTTAACATGTGCAAAAATTCAAAAATGACTCTCGTAGCAAAAGGGTTTATGGTAGTTGGGTGTCAGGCCTACCAAGTTTACATTAGCCTGTGGCCCAGGCAAAACATACTGAGAGTCCACTGAGAAGATACTAAAGAATAGAGAGAATTTTTGCTGCTGTTTAGGGGTATCCCGTACAAAAGGAAAAGGTCAAAGACTTGTGTGAATGTACAGTTTGTAAATCACTGCATAAATTGTTGGTGTTATATACTGTGAATACCAGTAATTAATAGTAACAAAAGATTGACGGAATACAATTTTTTCATTCGGTCATCATCGGTGGGTTAGTGAGTGTTCAGGTTATGCATTTACTAACAGCAACCATTAAACAGCAATTACCAAGAGTATCCAGTAAATCTTAAAGTGGATCTATACTCACCTACTCTCCAGAGCTGCAATGTCCTGGAGCTCCCCTATAACCACTGACATCTTCAGCCTGGCGGCTTCCAGGCATTGATCCCTGGCCATTTTATATGGCTAGGTCAAGTTGATGTCAATACCGCACTTGCTTGGGAGTTCAGTCATCTCCACATTGCTAACATCCTACAATGAGCAGCGCGTGCTCCGCTCAGTGCACAATGCGGTTAGGTAGGTAAGAAACTTTAATGCAGAAGAGACATAATTTGGCTCTTCAGAATTAAAAATCCTGGCTGTTTGCAATTTGTTTTTTTTCATTAAAGTTCCATTTTAAGGTAGCTCAGCAAAGAATTGGCCCAATTAAAACACATTTCATGTTTCCTTGCTTTCTTGTTACCCTGGAATCTGCATGCATGCCAGAAGTCCCAAACTGATGGCTACCACTGACAAACTGTCACAGAGGGGCTTTTCATTGGTGGCTTAAAATAAATAGTATATTTGATGGCCCGTCTAAAGTCACTGGTATAACTAATTTTCTTATATTGTGGATTCTTATGCACCATCCTGTAAGTATTTTTTGAAAAAAATACTGGAAGCATATAATGGCAAAATTAATGTATATAACACTAACAGTGTCTGCAGTGCTGTACGAGTACATAAAACCAAAAAAGCTTCTCTTAAAGTAACATATGCAGCCTCTTGTCTCATCGTACACCAGTGCCAATTTTCAGTTGAATATTATTAACCTACCTGTATTAATTGTGGCAGGAAATCAGAGTACAACCCATGAAAACACAAGGTTTTAGTACTTATCAGGAGCTGAAACTTTAAGGCCCTGGTGCCCGATGTGCAGCTCCCATGCTATTGGGCACCATATACTGTAGATCAGTGTTTTTCAACTGCAGTCCTCAAGGCACACCAACAGGTCATGTTTTCAGGATTTCCCTCAGATGAAACAGCTGTGGTAATTACTAAGGCAGTGAAATTAATCAAATCACCTGTGCAAACTCATGGAAATCCTGAAAACATGACCTGTTGGTGTGCCTTGAGGACTGGAGTTGAAAAACACTGCTGTAGATAGCAGAGTGGTAGCGGGGTGCCAGGCACACAAAAAAAAAAACCGTACTGTACTTTGCCCACAGTACAATTAAAGCCCCAGAGAGCGGTGCTGTAGTGTGTAATAGGAAGTGTTAATTACTCTTACGTTCACTGACAGACGCAGCCCTTCATTAGACAAGTGGGGTTTATGCTCATATCACTAGGAGTAGACCAGGCAAAATAAAACAAAAGCATAAGTTGGCCCCTCCCAGGGGGCCATCCTCACCTTAGTATATAACCCCCTGCTAGACAATAGCATATCAGTTTTTATTGCCTAGTGCAAGGAGTTAGACCTAGTTCCCTATGGGATCTGCGGTCTTCTGAGATTTTTCTGATGAAGACTGCTATCAAGAAGCCGGCTGGTGGTATAGAGGATATCTAGAATCCAAAAACTTTCCCCAGTCCGGCCAACGTCTGTGCGAGCTACCCTTAGCCTTGGCGGGGACACGCCGCATAGGGCCTGTTCCGTGCGGGTTGCCAGTGGCTAAAACCCACTTGTGCCCAGTGACTGGTTTTGTGCCTGTCCAGTGGCCTGGCCAGTAGCATTCCTCTCCATGGGGAGGAAAGTCTGCTCTGGGTGGCTACCTGCTGCGCCCGTTGGATCAGTGAGTGAACCCCTCTTCCATCCTAGGGGCGCGGAGAGTGGGCACCTGGGCAGCATCTGAGGTAGCCGACCGGTGGGGGCTTACTAGTGGGGACACACTAGGGTTAAAGGATAAGTCATCACCTCCTGTCCCCCTCTTCCCCTCCCCCGCCCCCCCCCCGCAGTACCGCACCCCGCACTGACCATTTTTGAGCACTGTGTTCGGATGTTTCACCACGACCGTTCGTTCGCCACCATTTTGCCGTAGCTCGGCATGTTTGGATGGCAGTGGCTATTTTTCTGTAGACCATGCGGTTTTCAGCCTGTCCTCTGGCGGCCCCCAGTGGCTTTCCTCGGTACTACGGGGAAATTATAAAAACGGCAGAAGCACTTGCGTTTTCGCTAGGACAGCATGGCTGACAGACGCGGTGGTGCAGGCTCTTGAAGTGGAGTGTTTTGCAGTGCTCATTCCGGTCACAGCGCAGAGGCATCAAAACAGCAAGTATAGCTGGCTCTCCCTGGGTGCTGGTAGCGGTGGGTGCAATCCTTCTGGGTCTCCCTGGCTGATTGGTGGGGTAGAGGTGGTGGTCACACAGTGGGGGTGCCAAAAGCCTGGGTTGTCAGAAGCCGGCAGTGCTATGGCAGGGGTACCTGCGGAGCAGCAATCCACGCCGGGGTCCCTGGTGTCCTTGGAACAGCTGAGGGCTGTATTTGGTGAATTTTTTCCCCGGGCGGGTTCAGTCGCGACTCCGGGGGGTCCCAAGAAACGCCCGCCCCCCTGTCATTCTTCGGGGGAGGATTCGGAACCAGAGAGCGCCTCGGTGTTCACGGGAACTCCCGTGGAGCTATCAGAGGATGAACTGATACCCTCAGACGGTGAGGATGATCAGGGGGCTTCATTATCACGCGACAAAGCGATAGTGGCTGCTCTGGTCACTGATATTCACGAGTCCATGCGGCTTGACCAAGCAGGGGAGTCGCATGAAGCCGCATATATTTGTGGGTCTCTTAAGCCCCCCAGGTCCCCCAGGGTCTACCCCTATGATCAGGTTTTTGAGCAGGCGGTGTTCAAGGAATGGCTGCGGCCGCAAAATTCCTTTACTGTGCCCAAACGCTTTGCTGTTCGTTATCCCTTTGAGGATAGTTTCACTAAAAGGTGGGCTTCCCAAGCAGTGGACCCACCGGTGGCCCGTCTGAATAAGGCAACGACCATTCCTTTGTAGGGGTCTCCGTCCTTTAAAGAGGCAGCCGATCGCCGCACGGAGTCAGTGTCTAAGGCACTGTTCTTGTTGGCTGGGTCAGCCATGCGGCCAGCCCTGGCAGCTGCTATGGTGGCACAATCTCTTGTCGAGTGCGCTGCCACATTACACTCCGGTTTGACTTGTGAGTGTGCGCAGGCTGAGGTGCAACGGGCACAACACTTGGAAGAGGGTCTCCGCTACCTATGCGATACTGCATTGGACCTACTTCCCATACTGTCAAAAATGTCTGTTTTTGCAATTGTTATCAGGCGGGTGCTATGGCTCTGCTCTTGGTCAGGCGACCAGGCATCGAAGAAAGCTCTTATGGATCTCCCCTTTCAGGGAGGGCGTCTGTTTGGCCCACAGTTGGATGAAATCATTAAGGATTTCACGGGAGGGAAGAGTACTTTCCTTCCTGAGCCAAAACAGCGAGATTTTCGCCGTAGGCAGGGCCCTGTTTCTGCAGGCCAGAAGAAGTTTTTTCGTGCGCCCGGCTCAGCGGGTAAGGGCTTCAAGTCCGGTAAAGCTTTCGCTGGGCCCAGTAAAAGGCCCTGGCAACGTGAGTCTGAAAAAACGAAGGATAAGTCAGCCTTCGCATGATGTGTTGCCCCCGCCCGATTCACGGGTGGGGGGCCGGTTACTGGGGTTCGCAGACAGGTGGACTGCCCGCATCACAGATCGATGGGTGTTGGAGGTAGTGTCCTCCGGGTACAGGATAGAGTTCATCTCTCTACCCCCAGAAAGGTTCCCTTTGAATTTAAGACTCCCTCAAGGGCGTCGGGAGGCGCTTCTAGGCGCAGTTCGGGCGCTTGCCGAACAGAGGGTGATTGTACCGGTACCCACGGTGGAAAGATTTCACGGGTTTTACTCAAACCTCTTTGTGCTGCCCAAAAAGGGCGGTGTCAGGACAGTTCTGGACCTGAAGACACTAAACTGCTTTGTAAAGACAAAAATATTCAGGGTGGAGTCCATCCGCTCGATCGTGGCCGCCCTGCACCAAGGGGAATTCATGGCGTCCCTGGATATCAAGGACGCATATCTCCACGTTCCAGTTTGTCACAGGCACCAGCGTTTCCTGCGTTTTGCAGTGGGGGATCTGCATTACCAGTTTGTGGCACTTCTCTTCGGTCTGGCTTC
Organism: Glandirana rugosa; assembly: GCA_018402905.1. Classification (NCBI taxonomy): domain Eukaryota; kingdom Metazoa; phylum Chordata; class Amphibia; order Anura; family Ranidae; genus Glandirana; species Glandirana rugosa. The sequence continues at coordinate 1,012,303 of BLSH010249874.1, forward strand.
GGCTCCCCGAGTGTTCACCAAGGTGGTGGCCCCGATGCTGGCGCTGTTGAGACAGAGAGGTATCGCGGTGGTAGCGTACCTCGACAATTTACTCCTAAGAGCAGAGTCAGCTGCAGCTCTTAGGAGAACGTGATAATCACAGTGTCCACGCTAAAAGAATTCAGTTGGCTGATCAACCTGCAGAAGTCAGCAATGTCTCCATCCTGCCGTCTAGAATACCTGGGTCTGATTCTGGACATGTGCAGGCAAGGGTGTTTTTACCGCCGAACAAGCTCCTGACACTACAGGCAGCAGTGCGAACCCTGTTATCACGCCAGTGGTCCTCTTACGGTTCTGTATGCGAGTGTTGGGACTCATGGTGCTGTCTTTCGAAGCGATACCTTACGCCCAGAGTCACACTCGGCTCCTGCAGAAGGCGATTTTGTCGCAATGGGACAAATCCCCCCCTATCCCTAGACAGACTGATCAGGCTGGATCATCAGTCCCGAGGGTCCTTGATTTGGTGGATTCGGGCTCCAGCCCTAAAAATGGGAAAATGTTTTCTCCCCCTCAATTGGTCGATAGTAACGACGGATGCCAGTCTATTGGGCTGGGGAGGGGTCCTGGGTCAGTTCTCTGCCCAGGGTCGTTGGTCAGCTCAGGAAGCTTGCCTTCCAATAAATGTACTGGAATTGAGAGCGATCAGACTTTGTCTGTCCCGTTGGTCGGCGAGGCTGCGAGGTCTTCCTGTCCGGGTTCAGTCGGACAATGCTACGGCTGTGGCATATGTGAACCATCAGGGCGGAACAAGAAGCTCGGCAGGGGCCACGGAGGCAGCTCTGATCCTGCAATGGGCAGAGCTTCACGTGCCAGCACTCTCCGCAATCTACATTCCAGGCGTGGGAAACTGGCAGGTGGACTTTCTCAGCGCCGGACTCTGGATCAGGGGGAATGGTCCCTACATCCAGAAGTGTTCTGCCAGATTTGCCTCAAGTGGGGCATACAAGAGGTGGACCTTATGGCCTCCAGATTCAATCACAAGGTGCAGACCTTTGTGTGCAGATCAAGAGATCCGTTGGCGGTCGCCACGGACGCACTGGTGGCACCCCGGGGTCGGTATCGGCTACTGTACGTCTTTCCTCTTCTGAAGCTTCTGCCGCGGGTTCTGCGCAGGATAGAAGCAGAGGGAATTCCGACAATCCTGGTAGCTCCGGATTGGCCTCGGCGTCCTTGGTACGCCGATGTGGTACGGATGGTGGCAGATGTCCCGTGGCGTCTTCCACTTTGGGAAGACCTACTGTCTCAGGGACCTTGCACCCTGCTTTACCCTCGCTGGCTTTGACGGCTTGGCTATTGAGTACCAGGTGTTGAGGGATAGGAGTGTCTCTGACTCCGTGATCCCTACTATGATTGAAGCACGCAAGTGTACTTCACGTAAGATTTATTATAGGGCCTAGAAGGCCTATATTGCCTGGTGTGAGGCAGGTGGTTGGAATCCCCGCTCTTATGCGGTGTCCAGGGTGCTGACTTTTTTGCAGCAGGGACTGGACAAGAACCTGGCGTTAAGTACGCTTAAGGGTCAGATTTCGGCTCTGACGGTTCTTTTTCAGCGACCCTTGGGGTCACACTCGTTGATCCGTACTTTTGTAAAGGGTGTACGTCATGTGGCTCCTCGGATGGGGTCGCCTTTGGCGCCGTGGGATTTGAATCTGGTGCTCTCTGTTCTTCAGAAGCCACCATATGAGAAGATCAGGGACATTCCCTTGCAACTATTGTCGCAGAAGGTGGCTTTTCTGGTCGCTGTTACATCCGCTAGGCGGGTGTCTGAGTTGGCAGCCTTATCCTGCAAGTCTCCTTACTTGGTCCTTCATAAGGACAAGGCGGTTTTGCGACCTTCCCCTTCTTTCCTTCCGAAGGTGGTTTCTTCTTTTCATTTGAATGAGGATATTGTTCTTCCCTCATTGTGCCCGCACCCGTCGCATCCCAAAGAATTTGAACTGCATTCTTTAGATGTGGTGAGGGGTTTGCGGCTGTATTTGTTTTCTACAGCTTCCTTTCAGAAGTCTGATTCTTTATTTGTGCTGACGGAAGGATCGCGCAAAGGCATGGCGGCCTCGTCCGCTACCATTTCTTGTTGGATCAGGAAGACCGTGACTCATGTGTATGAGGTTCGGGGCAAGGTTCCCCCTTTCCCAGTCACAGCTCATTCTACCAGGACAGTTAGTACTTCCTGGGCTTATAGACACCAGGCTTTGGTGTCTCAGGTGTGCAAAGCGTCTACTTGGGCTTCAGTGCACACCAGGGGCGGGCGGATAGGGGTCGCAGGAGTCGCCATGGCGACCGGGCCCCATGCTGAAGGGGGCCCAAAAGGGCCCCCTGTATGCCTAGATTAAGAGGGGATGAGGGATGGAGCACTCCGTTCCTCAGCCGAACGTTGCTTCGGGGGGCCTCGTCACACTGTGAAAGTGAAAGCAGTGTGTGCTGTGCTCTTTGTCTCTCCCTACAGTGCAGTACTTGGCATGAAGAGAGCAGGTACTGACGTTTTTTTTAAGAGACTGTATGTGGGTACATGTGTGTGGGTGCATGTGTGTGGGTACATGTGTGTGGGTGCATGTATGTGGGTACATGTGTCTGGGTGCATGTGTGTAGGTGCATGTGTGTGGGTGCATGTATGTGGGTACATGTGTGTGGGTGCATGTATGTGGGTGGGTGTGGCTACATGTGTGTGGGTACATGTGTGTGGGTGCATATGTGTGGGTACATGTGTGTGGGTGCATGTGTGTGGGTGCATGTATGTGGGTACATGTGTGTGGGTGCATGTATGTGGGTGGGTGTGGCTACATGTGTGTGGGTACATGTGTGTGGGTACATGTGTCTGGGTGCATGTATCTGGGTACATGTGTGTGGGTGCATGTATGTGGGTGGGTGTGGCTACATGTGTGTGGGTACATGTGTGTGGGTGCATGTGTGTGGGTGCATGTGTGTGGGTGCATGTGTGATGTACGTGGGTGTGTGTACATGGGTGTGTGTACGTGGGTGTGTGTAC
>BLSH010249874.1:1015969-1028125 GCA_018402905.1 Glandirana rugosa
GTGTACATGGGTGTATGTACGTGTGGGTGTGGCTGCATGTGTGTGGGTGTGGCTGCATGTATGTGGGTACATGTGTGTGGGTACATGTGTGTGTGTGTGGGGGTGCATATATGTGGGTACATGTGTGTGGCTGCATGTATGTGTGTGGGTGTGGCTGCATGTATGTGGGTACATGTGTGGGGGTACATGTGTGTGTGTGTGGGGGGGTGCATGTGCGTGGGTGCATGTGTGTGGGTACATGTGTGTGGCTGCATGTGTGTGGGTACATGTTTGTGGGTGCATGTATGTGTGCGGGTGCATGTATGTGTGGGTGCATGTACATGGGTTCATGTATGTGGGTGGGTGCATGTATGTGGGTACATGTATTTGTGTGGCTGCATGTGTGTGTGTGTATGTATGTCTTTGGGTACATGTATGTGGGTGGGTGCATGTATATGGGTTCATGTATGCATATACATATATATAAATATGTGAGTGTGTATTTATATATGTGTGTGCATGAATGTGTGTGTGTGTGTATGTGTACATATATACAGTATTTATGTATGTGTGTATGCATTATGTATGTGTTTATATATATATATATATATGTGTGTGTGTGTATGCACATTCTATGTATGTGCTTTTAATCCTGACCCCCTATGTGTACAAGTGTGGGGGGAAATGGAGAGATCGGTTCCTTTTATATGCAGCCACACACTTGCGACTGGGCCCTGGCGTCCCGCCAGGTTCCGAGGAAAGGGCCCTGTCAGGGGGGGCCCTTCATGGTTTCTTGCATCGGGGCCCTGAGGGTTCTAGTTACGCCACTGGTGCACACGTTTACTAAGTTTTACAAAGTGGATGCTGCCTTTGGCCGCAAAGTATTACAAGCGGCAGTGTAAGCGAGAGGGCTTTTTTTGTTGGGTACAGTTGTTATAGTTTACCCGCCCCTCTTGATTGACACAGCTTTGGGACATCCTCACTTGTCTAATGAAGGGCTGCGTTTGTCAGTGTTCGTAAGAGTAAAAGGGATTTTATTATAACTTACTGTAAAATCCTTTTCTCTGAGTTCACTGACAGACGCAGCACCCACCCCTCTGTTGAGTTTGTACGGCTTCTTACGAACTGATATGCTATTGTCTAGCAGGGGGTTAGATACTAAGGTGAGGACGGCCCCCTGGGAGGGGCCAACCTATGCTTTTGTTTTATTTTGCCTAGTCTACTCCTAGTGATATGAGCATAAACCCCACTTGTCTAATGAAGGGCTGCGTCTGTCAGTGAACTCAGAGAAAAGGATTTTACAGTAAGTTATAATAAAATCCCTTTTTTGACGTCAAATTTCGATTTAGTTTTAGTCATAGTCTTTTGGCTAAAATGCCATTTTAGTTTTAATCATATTTTAGTCATCTGAATTAATTGTTTTAGTTTTAGCCATATTTTAGTTGACTAAAATATCCAGAACATTTTAGTCAACTAAAATCTCCAAAACATTTTAGTCAACTAAACAACACTGCTACCTTGCTGGGAGTAGAAACACTCTCCACGTGGTTTGCAGGGCATTGTTCCAGAACTCCCAGGCAGCAGGCAGACAGAGAGAGCCTGTGTCTCTCAGTCAATACAGCTTGCCAGGGTGCTGGGGCTTTAACAGACAGGCAGATCTCCAAGGAAACCAGAAATTCAGGTAGGTAAACCTCCCTCCCTCACATTTTCGTTCCGTTTTCGTTCATTGATGAAAATTTGAATTGATTTTCATTTAGTTTTCATCACTGAAAACATGCTGCTGACGAAAAACTATGACAAAACTATTTTCGGCAACAAAATTAACACTGATGGTAGGTAAGTGGTCACTAATGGAGGGGGGGTAGCTTTCACTGCCATGACCATCAATGGGAGGGGGTTAACTTTCACTGCCGTGATCACGCATGCAGTTAGGGATGCTGGGATGGGGGTTAACTTTCACTGCTATTATCACCAATGGGGAGAGGAGACATGGCGGTGTTACCTTTTACTGCCATGATCACCAATGGGGAGGTTAACTTTCACTTCCATGACCACCAATGCAGTTAGGGAGAATGCGGGGTTAACTTTCCATGCCATAATTACCAATGCAAAAAGGGGGGGGGGTACCTTTCATTGCCATGACCACCAATGGGGGCAATGGAGGAGTTAACTTTTACTGCCATGATCAGTAATATGGGGGGATGTGGTGTTACCTTTCACTGCCACGACCACCAATGCAGGAGGGATGGCCCATCTCAGGTGGGGGGTTAACTTTCACTGCCAATGGGGGGGGTCTATTACCGCGTTCACTGACACCAATGTTGAGGGTTCTTATTGCTTTGCTGCCACTGACACTGATTTTGGGGATTTTTATTGCATCTACTGACACCATTGTTATTGTCTATTATTGTGTCTACCGATACCAATGCTGGAGTTTCTTATTGCACTTACTGACACCAATGCGGGGAGTTATTGTTCTCCAACTTCTTCAGTGTACATTGCGATATGCTGCAAAAAATGCTGCAAGACTGACATTTTTGAGCGTTGAGGTATGAAGATGCCCTGCTATAATGCGGCCCTCCGGAAGTGTCAAGGGCCACACTTGAAGCCCTCTATAATGTTCAAGTTGATCACCACTGCTCTAAGGGATCTATTTATAAAAAAAATGCTGTGAAAATGTTTCAGCATTGGCACAGCCATCATGAATAATCCCCATAATATTATATTTTCATGAAATATCTAAATAACAGTGAGTACCATTGTTTTCAAGCTGGTGGTACACAGCAAGAGCACTAAAATCATCACTGTTAAGTCGATATAAATCCAGTGCAACAGTGGGTGCTGACAGAACCCTTAAAGACGTCTCTGCAGAGTTCTGCAGAACCGCCTTTGAGAAACACTGCTTTATAGGAATGAGCAATAACAAAGTTTTCAAAATCTGGAAATTTGTACAAATTTTTGCATTGCGGGGAAAAACATTACACAAAGTTAAGCTTGTTTGGGTGATTTTTAAACTGTAAGTAGAGTCAAAACAATTCTAGTTTTGGATAGAGTAGGGATAAATTAACTCTTGTTGGACTTTTACTGCTATCCAGGGCTCCATTATAGAGATTTCCCATCACTTCGGGTCCTACTGACAACAGTTTTACCAGCCAGGAAGTAAGCAAAAATCTATAAAACAGACAGCAATAAAAAAATGACAGACGTTTTAGCTTTCCCCTACGGTACTAAGGAAGACAAAAGATTAAGGGTCCAGTCACCCTTTGCTGTTCAGGCATTAACATGAGTGGCATTAAGGCAGCCAATTATTTTGAAAAGGGTTACCAATGGCAATGCACAAGAAGGGAAAGAAAAAAATACATGCAGCATTTTTTTCCACATGCAGCTTACCACTGAGCATAGCAGTGCATTACTGTGCAATGTGGTGTGCTGCAACCCATGTATGTCAGAGCTACATTGCCTTAGCACATTGGCAGAACCGCAATCACTTATGAAAGCAATTATATTGAATTTATGAGTGATCTAAAGTGCCTTTTGGAGCTTTTTGAGCAAGTGATCTGGAGTAGAGAGAGCAGCGAGTGACAGCCTGCTCTCAGTATACTAAGCCATAGCAGACCCTGTGAGATCTAAGCCCGGGTTCACACTTGTGCTATGTCAGACATCGCATGTGATTCGCACCCGCACTGCGGTGCTGATCACATGCGATGTCTGAGCAATGCGAGTTCAGCCATATTGTCTGAACTCACATTGGAATTGCACAGAAAAAGGTGCAGGGACTTTTTTTTCCCCGCACTGGCATTGCTGTCTGAATCCACCATTTGCACTGTGAACCGATCTGGGGGTGTCAGTAGGGTGGCATATACCAGTGAGAGCCCATCTGCATGTGGCTTCAGCACAGTGGTGAATTTGGTTGAGGAGGCTACATCATTTGCACCTGCACGTAATTCACTGGTTGATGTAAGCATAATTTTATTCATGATTTTGATTGATATAAAATGCTACACTATGGTTTTTGTTTTGTTTTTTGCAGGAAATTCCTTGGAGTGCCATAAAGACCGAGGAATATCTGGGGAGTGTTATGGAAGTAAAAAGGAGACCCCTGGAGGCTACAATTGTAATTACATTAAGCTTGATTTGATCCACTGACAAACAAGGGTCTGAACTAGTTTTGCCAACCATCAGTATTTTTACTGTCAGCCAGTAAAAAATGTGCACTTTTTCCTGCTAGTAAATGCCAGTGACAGGAAAAGGTTGCCAGTAAGAAATATTGCTGTGACACTTGGCTCAGAACAGCACATGCCAGCTGAGACTATCCAAGTGCTTGCTACAGTGTGTTCGAGCGGCGCCGGCAGGGGGCAGGTACGGCAGAGGCAGTGCCCGAGTGTGTTGTATGATGTCATGGTGCAAGGGAGCCGAATGGGTCTGCGGGATGGGAGCAAGGCAAGCTGGGAGCAGGACTGTCAGTGCTGTTAGGACTGGAGTAGACTGAAGGGACTACCTAGCATGGAGATAGACTGTCACTGTGACTCAGGAGGGGACGTGTCATGTGGGTGAGATGTCATCATCATATGTGCTACTGCACACTGCTGTCAGTGTCACTGTGAGAGTCAATTTCATTTGTGTGCCTGTCCATTCTAATTTATTGCCCTCTAGAGTCTTGCCCCTGAGCTACTTACTTACTATATCGAAAATAAAATAAGATATATGTTTTATGCCTTAATGTCTTCCTTCAATCACATTGCTAATTGCATATTGTACTTGTTTGTAGCCTAAATACTGAAATTTGCACTTAAAGTTGTAATTTCTCCTACGTTCACTGACAGACGCAGCTCTTCATTGACATGTGGTTATATGCAGATCCTATTAGGAGTTAACTAGGCAAAGAAAGAAAGCAAGCTGGTCCCTCCCAGGGGGCTGTCCTCTCTTTCCCATATAATCCCCCTACTCTGCTCAGTACATCAGTTTTAACATGCCTAGTGCAAGGAGTTGACCTGGCTCCCTTATGGGACCTGCGGATTATATTTTTATTTCCGCACTTTTTATTTTTCTCAAGCCTTCTGATGAAGACTGCTATCAAGAAGCCGGCTGGGGCAAAAAGGATATCTAGAATCCTATGCTTTCCCCAGTGCGGCCAACTGATGCGTGCCAGTCCTATGCTTAGGCGGGACCCGCCGCATCGTGCCCGTTCCGAGTGGGCAGCCAGTGGGAGACCCCCACTTACGTCATTTTGTGGCAGATCGGCGCAATTTTCTTATAGCCGCGGCCATTTTCTAGTGGTTTTTTTTCCCTAGTGCCAGCGGCGGCCATTTTGCCGTAGCCCGGCCTATACACTGGCATTGCTGTTCACTTTGACTTTCCTGGGATGCCCTGGCGGCCATATTGGAGTCCCTGCAGCATGTATAACATGTGGCTGTACTTTTACTTTCACTTTCATTCAAGACAGCGCTGACAGCACAGTTTCTCTGGCGGTCTTTCTTTAATGAGCACTCCTATGGGAACAGCGCTCGTGGGCACAAAGAAACAGCAAGTATAGCTGACCAAGCCCTGGGGTGTTGGTACCGGTGGGCACAGTCCTCCTGGGACCTCCTTGGCGTTCTGTGAGGCGGCGGCTGGGTGCATTGTGAGGGGGTGTCAGTGCCTTAGTGGCAAATGGTCTGACTGTCAATTCCGGTGGACAACTGCGGGACCCTCTGAGGAGGAATCCGCGACTATGCAGCCAAAAACGCTGGGGACTTGGTGTCATTGGACCAACTCAGGGCGTTTTTTAGGGAATTTCTTCCCCGGGGGCCGAGCAAGTCTCTGGGGGCCCCTGCAAAATGCCCGTTTCCCCCCTGTTCCTCAGGGGACGATTCTAACTGGAAATGGCTTTGGGAGTCACGGGGACCCCGTGGAACTGTCGGAAGGTGAACTAATTCCTTCAGATGGCGAAGAGGACCTGGGGGCCTCAGGGGCTAGCAAAAAAGTGCTGGTGGGTATCCGTGTGTCTTTGCGACTGGACCAGGTAGGGGAGTCGCAAGCTGCCGCATATGTTTGCGGATCAGCTAGACCACCTGATCACCCAAGGCTTACCCGTATGATCAATGTTTCGATCATCTGGTCTATCAGGAATGGCAGCGCCCTCAAAATTCCTTCGCCCTACCCACACGCTTCGCGATACGCTATCCCTTTGAGGATAATTTTGTGGAAAAATGGGCGTCCCCCATAGTGGACCTCCCCGGTGGCTCGCCTCAACAAGGCATCCACCATACCCCTGGAAGGGTTCCTTTCATTCAAGGACCCAGCCGACAGGCGTACGGAGGCAGTGTCTAAGGCATTTTTCCTGTTAGCAGGACCAGCCATGAGACCGGCCGTGGCATCCGCCATGGTGGCGCAGTACCTGTCCGAATTGCGGCAGGATACTTGAGGCATCGTAAAAAGCAGAATGTTTGGGTCAGGGTATTCAATACCTCATGCGGCCCTGGACCTGCTTTCCATGCTATAAATAATGTCTGTCTTTGCAGTCATTATCAGACGGGTACTTTGGCTACGCTCTTGGTCTGGTGACCACGCGTTCAGAAAAGGGGACTTGCGGATCTCACTTTTCAGGGTGGACGTCTATTCGGTCTGCAGTTGGATGAAATCATCAAGGATTTCACTGGAGGGGCGGGGGGGGGGGGAGAGTATATTCCTTCCCGATCCCAAGCGGCGAGAATTTCGCCGAAAGCAGGGACCTATCTCTTCGGGTCAGAAGAGGTTTTTTCGTGCCCCGGCACGAAAAGACAGAGGACAAGCCCGTCCCTGCATGATGGGTTGCCGAAGTACGGGTGGGGGGATGTCTTCTGGGGTTCGCAGACAGGTGGACTGCCCGCATTTCCGACAGGTGGGTGCAGGAAGTGGTGTCCTCTGGTTACAGGATAGAGTTCAGCACTCTACCCCCAGACATGTTCTTCCCCTCGAACTTGATACTCCCTCAGGGGCATCGAAAGGCCCTATTTAGGGCTGTCCAGGCACTATCGGACCAGGGGGTGATTGTGCCAGTACCTCAGTTGGAGAGGTTTCAAGGTTTTTATTCAAACCTATCGTGGTCCCCAAAAAAGGGGGAGGGGCCAGGCCTGTTCTGGACCTAAAAGCGCTGAACCACTTCGTGAGAGCGCGAAAATTTCGGATGGAATCCATCCGCTCGGTCGTGGCTGCCCTGCACCAAGGGGAATCATGGCATCCCTGGATTTCAGGGACGCGTATCTCCATGTTCCCATCTGTCACAAACACCAGCGCTTTCTGGGCTTTGCGGTGTGAGACCGACATTACCAATTTGTGGCATTTCCTTTCGGTCTGGCCTCGGCTCCTCGGGCGTTCACCAAGCTGGTGGCCCCGGTCCTGGCGCTACTGGGGCAGAGGCATTGCGGTAGTAGCATACCTCGACGACCTACTCCTGAGAGCGGAATCTGCTTCAGCTCTGGAGGATATCGTAGCCATCACAATGGCCTCATTGAGGGACTTCGGCTGGTTGATCAACCTGAAGAAGTCGACGCTGACACCGTCCTGTTGCCTGGTATACCTGGGTCTAATCTTGGACACGGAACAGGCGAAGGTGTTTCTACCTCCGGCCAAGTTACTAACCCTGCAAGCAGCAGTGTGATCCTTACTGTCTCGCCGGTGGTCCTTCTTACGGTTTTATATGCGGGTGTTGGGGCACATGGTATCGGCCTTCGAGGCGGTACCCTACGCCCAGAGTCACACTCGGCTCCTTCAAAGAGTGATTCTGTCTCGGTGGGACAAGTCACCTCTGTCCCTAGACCGACTGATCAGACTGGACTCCCAGACCAGGGGGTCCTTGACAGGGTGGCTTCGGGCCCCAGCTTTACCCTTGGGAAAATCCTTTCTTTCCCTGAATGGTCGATTTGTCATGACAGACGCCAGCCTATGGGCTGAAGGGGGGGGGTCCTGGGACAGTTGTCTGCCCAGGGGCGCTGGTCGGCGCAGAAATCTCACCTTCCGGTCAATGTGCTGGGGCTGAGGGCAGTCAGACTCTGCCTCTCTCACTGGACGGTAAGGTTGCGAGGCCTCCCGAATCGGATTCAGTCGGACAATGCCACGGCCATGGCGTATGTGAACCATCAGGGTGGAACGAGGAGTTCGGCAGCGGCTGCGGATGCAGCTCTCATTCTGAATTGGGCAGAACTCCACGTACTGGCAATCTCCGCCATTTACGTTCCAGGCGTAGAATAATGGCAGGCGGACTTTCTCAGTCGCCAGACACTGGATCAGGGGCAATGGTCCCTACATCCTGAAGTGTTCAACCAGATCTGCCTCAAGTGGGGCACGCCAGAGGTGGACCTCATGGCGTCCCGGTTCAATCACAAAGTAAAGACCTTTGTGTGCAGAACAAGAGACCCGTTGGCGGTCGCCACGGATGCGCTGGGAGCGCCTTGGGGTCGGTATCGTCTTCTGTACGCCTATCCTCCCATCAAGCTTCTACCGCGACTACTGCGCAGGGTGGAAGTGGAGGGGATCCCGATGATCCTGGTGGATCTGGATTGGCCTCAGCATCCTTGGTACGCTGAGGTGGTGTGAATGGTGGCAGATGCTCCCTGGCGCCTTCCACTGGTCGAAGACTCGTTGTCTCAAGGGTCCATCTTGCACCCTGATTTACCCTCGCTGGCTTTGACGGCTTGGTTATTGAGTCCCAGGTGCTGAGGGACAGGGGGGTCGCTGACTCCGTGATCCTACCATGTTAAAAGCGCGTAAGTGTACTTCAGGCAAGATTTATCATCGCACCTGGAAGGCATACTTTTCTTGGTGTGAGGCAGGGGATTGGAACCCTTGCTCTTATGTCGTGTTCAGGGTCCTAGCCCTTTTACAACAGGGCCTGGATTGAAATTGGCTTTGAGTATCCTCAAGGGTCAGATTTCAGCTCTGGCAAACCTCTTCCAACGACCTTTGGCATCACATTCATTGCTTTGTACACTTGTACAAGGTGTACGCCATGTGGTCCCACAGGTGCGGTCGCCTTTGGCGCCGTGGGATTTGAATCTAGTGCTTTCTGTGCTACAGAAGCCACTGGCTTTCTTAGTGGCCATTACATCCGCTAGGTGGGTGTCTGAGCTGGCAGCATTGTCCTGCAAGTCTCCCTATTTGGTCCTTCAAAAGGACTAGGCGGTCCTGTGCCCGTAACCTTAGTTTCTCCCGAAGGTAGGTGTCGTCTTTTCACACTATCTTATGAAGAGATTGTTCTCCTTTCATTGTGTCCGCATCCCTCACATCCCAAGGAATTTGCGTTACACTCATTGGATGTTGTAAGAGCTTTGCGGGTCTATTTGGCAGCTACAGACGCTTTTCGGAAGTCTGACGCGTTGTTTGTACTGACGGATAGGCCACGCAAAGGATTGGCGGCCTTTACTGTTTCCCGTTGGGTCAGACAGACCGTTACTTATGCATATTTTTTTCGGGGCAAGTCCCCTCCCTTTCCAGTCACGGCTCATTCTACCAGGGCGTTAGCGCTTCCTGGGTGTTTAGACACCGGGCTTCGGTGTCACAGGTGTGCAAGGCGGCTTCTTGGGCCTCGGTGCACTCTTTCACTAAATTTTATAAAGTTGATGTGTCCGCATCTTCGGATGCTGCTTTTGGCCGTAAAGTTTTACAGGTGGCAGTGCAGGCGCGTCTGGTGCCTCTTCAGAGGTTCTGTTGGGTACAGTTGTTGTCGTTTACCCACCCCTCTTTACTGACACAGCTTTGGGACATCCCCACATATCAATGAAGAGCTGCGTCTGTCAGTGAACGTAGGAGAAAAAGGGATTTTATTAAAACTTACCGTAAAATCCTTTTCTCAGAGTTCACTGACAAACGCAGCACCCACCCCTCTGCGTTTTTTCCGGTACGGCTTGTTACGAACTGATGTACTGAGCAGAGTAGGGGGATTATATGGGAAAGAGAGGACAGCCCCCTGGGAGGGGCCAGCTTGCTTTGTTTCTTTGCCTAGTTAACTCCTAATAGGATCTGCATATAACCACATGTCGATGAAGAGCTGCGTCTGTCAGTGAACTCAGAGAAAAGGATATTACGGTAAGTTTTAATAAAATCCCTTTTTTGTAACTTTTAGGTGTCAGTACATTTTGGGTGTTGTGTCAGGAAAGTTCAAACTGGTAGATTGGTAACGCTGGTCTGAACATGTAGCGAGACTTCATATTTGTTGGGGTCTCAAAATCCAAGGGAGATTGCTTTATTATTTCACGAGAAATTGGTTGATTTACTAAAACTGGAGAGTGCAAAATCTGGTGCAGCTGTAAATTGCAGCCAATAAGCTTCCAGTTTTTTTGTTTGTTTTTTTGCCAAAGCTTAAAGGGTAACTCCACTTTCGTTGGGGAAAAAAATAGGTAATAAAGAAAAAATAATATAGTGTTACAATTGCGACACTAATCATATTGTAATTGAATGTTATTAAAAATGACCTTTCCTTTTCAATCTGCAGCCACTGTAATTTTCTGAGAATGCATTGCAATATGGCTACCTGGAGTTCTGTACATAGAATGTGTACTGACCACTCCCCAGAAACATCATTTACTGCTTTTGTGATTGATTGATTGTGATCATCAATTTTCCGAGAAGTCTGCCTAAGATACAAATCAGATTTCAGGCATCCCCTGCAACAAAAATGTCATTTTTGGACAGATACAATATCTCACAAAAGTGAATACACCACTCACATTTTTGTAAATATTTTATTATATCTTTTCATGTGACAACAGTGAAGAAATTACACTTTGCTACAATGTAAAGGAGTGAGTGTACAGCTTGTATAACAGTTTAAATTGGCTGTCCCCTCAAAATTACTCAACACTAGGGATGGGTCGAACACCCAGGGTTCGGATTCGCCCCAGAACTTGCAAACAGGCAAAAAATTTGTGCGAACGCTGTTAAAATCAATGAGACTCGAACATGAAAAATCAAAAGTGCTCATTTTAAAGTTTTATATGCAAGTCGTCATAAAAAGTGTATGGGGACCCGGGTCCTGCCCTCGGGGACATGTATCTATGCAAAAAAATTTTTTGAAATCGATAGTTTTTTCAGGAGCAGTGATTTTAATAATGCTTAAAGTGAAACAATAAAAATGAAATATTCCTTTAAATATCGTGCCTGGGGGGTCCCCTTCGTCTGCCTGTAAAAGGGCGTACCTCTGTGATGTTTAGAACATAGCCAGAGCAAAATGACATTTCCAGAGGACAAATTGTCATTTATTATCGCACCTGTAATGTATTGCTGGTTCCCTTCAATATACATAAATATATATATATATAAAATCACTGAAAAAGCATTGCGTTGTCCTCCACCCCCCTTCAGTCCATACCAGGCCCTTCAGGTCTGGTATGGATTTTAAGGGGAACCCTGCTCCGAAATGTAAAAAAAAATGTGTAGGGTTCACCCACAAAGTCCGTAACAGACCCTTCAGGTCTGGTATGTATTTTAAGGGGAACCCCGCCCAAAAAATGCGTAGAGGTCCCCCCAAAGTCCATACCAGGCCCTTCAGGTCTGGTATGGATTTTAAGGGGAACCCTGTGCCAAACTTTTTTAAAAAATGGCGTGGGGTCCCCCCCAAAATCCAAACCAGATCATTATCCGAGCATGCAGCCCTGGCATGGCAGGAGGGGGGGGATGAGTGAGTGTCCCCCTCAGAACCATAACAGGCCACATGCCCTCAACATGGGGAGGATGCTTTGAGGTCGCCCCAAAGCACCTTGTCCCCATGTTGATGGGGAGAAGGGCCTCATCCCCACAACCCTTGCCTTGTGGAAGTGTCAAAGGAAGTTAGGTGTTTGCCTGGTGCTACTGTTAGGAGAGATAAGGGGCGCATTGTAAGAATTGTCAAAAAAGCTAGCGAAGAGTGCAATGTTGATGTGTTACGCGGGGAATAGAGAGGATTGTCATCGTGGTCCGTTTGTGGATTGAAGGAAACTGTGAAGGTGTTCCGTTCCCAACACCCCTACTCCGGGAAGAGGGGTAGTTGTACCCCTGTTCCACGAAACCCCGCTGGAGTTTCGTAGGAGGGGTACAACTCCCGTACACCGGACAATACCAAGACTCCCCCTGTGAGTGAGTAGGGGGGGGAGGACGGTACGGTCCCGACGTACGAGCCTATTACTAGACCAAACCTAAAACCCCCCCTGGGGTGCGGTAAAAAATTTTTTCAAACCGTGTCCCAAG
>BLSH010249874.1:1062316-1076798 GCA_018402905.1 Glandirana rugosa
AGTGGTTTGGAGTTTTCTATTGTCCAGTTTCACTTAGTCTATCCACGTTTTAACACTTTTTTATATATTAGTTAGGCATTTAATTTGCACACAGGTGTATGGTCTGTTATTCGAACTCACACTTAGTCGACTATTGAATTTTTATTATATAATGTTATAGATGAAGTTTGGTGGTCCACGGCGATTATTAATTACTATTTCCGCAACCGAGTTTATTTACGTATTTTTAGTTTATTGTATGATTTAGTTATAGTGTAAACGACGTATATTATCATAATGTTTAAGGTAACACGTTTATTTGTCTTATTCGATTATTAGTTAGAGACGTTTGTTTAATTACGTTCCTTTCAATTACATTGCTTATATTGTCATATAGCTAGGTACAGCAGCAACCTAGTCCACTTGCACCACTCCTATCATAGTAGCGCAAGGATACCCCTACCATACTATATTTATATTATATAGTTTTACTTATCATTTGATGAATTTGATGCATTATGATATATTTGCATTAATTTGTTTGCAGAGATTGATTATTAGCTTATTCTGTTTATTTGCACAATGGAATTTGTAATACTATTATATGCAGCAAATGTGATATTGATTTAGTATGTTATTTGATTTTTATGCATTTATTTGAGCCAACGCCTTTATCATTAATTATTAGCGGCACCTGGTGGTTTGAAGTAGATATTGTAATATATTATTTTTAAGTTATCAGCTGATTCACACTCAAGCTTATTGTCTGGTATGTGGACACACGTTTAATTTACGGATTGATTATATATTTTTTCACAATTTTGCACCTATCTGATTCACTTTGACCTGTTATCTTTTGAGGTTTGGTGATCCCCCTTTTTGTGTTCATCACGTATATATATGTGATCCAGCGCAGAGATGCCACCCTGTAGCGGTAAAACTGCTATGGGGCAGACCTTAAGTGATTAAAGTAGCACAGTGCTGAATAGCAAAAAATGTCCTGGTCATAAAGGGGGTAAAACCTTCCAGAGGTCAAATGGTTAAAGACAAAAGCTTCTTCCTCAAAGTCCTTCAAAAGTATACAATTATGACGTACTCTCAAGGCCCGTACATACGGTTGTACAACAATCGTCGTACAACAGCTTGTTGTACGATCATTCGACCGTTAGTACGCACGATTAGAACAGCCAACGTGCGATGGTCGTACAACAGGAGTTGGATGAGCAGACTAGAAAACTTTAGTTGTACAACAAGAGGTTGTACGACTGTTGTACTGTGTGTACAGAAAGCAAAACAGACATGCTCAGAAGTCAGTAACGGCTGGAAGTGTCCGTTCGTGTAAACCGATGCTCCTATTTCACAAATCACATTCACCTGAACTTCCTCTTAATAGGCTCATAGCACGTCACCACGTTAGGCTTGGTTGTACGATCGATTAGTGCACGTCAGTACACGAGACACAACAGCCAACATACGATTTTGGATGTCCGGTTGTACGACTTAAGTACAGCTTAAGTTACTGCCCCCGGCATATCTTTTTCAAGAAGTTTGGATGGAAACTCTCCTCCCAAAGCAAATTGTTGTAAGCATTAGGTTTGTTTATTGTCTGGGATCCACCAGATACGGATTGTCACTTGCCACGTCACCTGCCACCAGATGCAGCTTGTCACTTGCCATGTTACTTGCAACCAGATACGGATTGTCACTTACCATGTCACCTGTCACCAGATGCAGCTTGTCACTTGCCTGCCACCAGATACAGCTTGTCACTTGCCTGCCACCAGATGCAGCTTTTCACTTGCCTGCCACCAGATGCAGCTTGTCACTTGCCACGTTACTTGCCACCAGATACGGATTGTCACTTGCCACGTCACCTGTCACCAGATGCAGCTTGTCACTTGCCTGCCACCAGATGCAGCTTTTCACTTGCCTGCCACCAGATGCAGCTTTTCACTTGCCTGCCACCAGATGCAGCTTTTCACTTGCCTGTCACCAGATGCAGCTTGCCACTTGCCTGCCACCAGATGCAGCAGCTTGTCACTTGCCATGTTACTTGCAACCAGATACGGATTGTCACTTGCCATGTCACCTGTCACCAGATGCAGCTTGTCACTTGCCTGCCACCAGATGCAGCATGTCACTTGCCATGTTACTTGCAACCAGATACGGATTGTCACTTGCCATGTCACCTGTCACCAGATGCAGCTTTTCACTTGCCTGCCACCAGATGCAGCTTTTCACTTGCCTGTCACCAGATGCAGCTTGTCACTTGCCTGCCACCAGATGCAGCAGCTTGTCACTTGCCACGTTACTTGCCACCAGATACGGATTGTCACTTGCCATGTCACCTGTCACCAGATGCAGCTTGTCACTTGCCTGCCACCAGATGCAGCTTTTCACTTGCCTGCCACCAGATGCAGCTTTTCACTTGCCTGCCACCAGATGCAGCTTTTCACTTGCCTGCCACCAGATGCAGCTTTTCACTTGCCTGCCACCAGATGCAGCATGTCACTTGCCGTGTTACTTGCAACCAGATACGGATTGTCACTTGCCACGTCACCTGTCACTAGATGCAGCTTGTCACTTTCCATGTCACCTGTCACTAGATGCAGCTTGTCACTTGGCACATTGCCTGCCACCAGATGCAGCTTGTCACTTGCCACCATTGCCTGCCACCAGATACCCATTGTCACTATCCTGCAGCAACAGTGACTGCAGAGAAACGGGCTTCTCTCACCAGCTTTTCAGCACATGTGAGGGCGGGCAGCGAGAGATGATGTAATCCCCCACATGCTCTGTATGGTCCGCCGCTTCTCTGGTCACCCCCCCTCAGGTCCCCCCACATGTTCTGTACGGTCCCCCGCTTCCATGGTCCCCCCCCCCCTCAGGTCCCCCCACATGTTCTGTATGGTCCCCCGCTTCTCTTGTCACCCCCCCCTCAGGTCCCCCCCGCAGCACTCACCTCCTCTCTCCGGCAAGGACCTTGCAGTGCGGGCTGAATACAGCTCATCATAGGCAGACACAGGCAGCTACACAATGTAACATAACTTTCCTCTTCACTCATTTTCTGCTCTTAACTTCCCCGCTCTACGTCTACATTCCTCGCGGCTACAGACAGGACAGAGAGCACTGGGGGGAGGGGGGGAAGATGAGAGCAGAGAATGAGTTAAGAGGAAAGTTCTGTTACAGCGTGTAGCGGCCTGTGTCTGCCTATGATGAGCTGTATTCAGCCCCCACTGCAAGGTCCTTGCCGGGAGAGAGGAGATCAGCTGACTATTTTCTCGGGGGGGGGGAGCAATTGCCCCATTGCACCCCCTGGATCCGCCCCTGCCTCCTATAAACCAGTGGGTTATATCGCCTCTGCAGGAGTAGGACTAGGCAGAACATAAAACTTGGTTATACCCCATGAGCCATCCTCAGTTCCTATATAAGCCCCTCCCTGCTCCAGGTAGTCTGTTTTTTTTTTTGTCTAGTCAGAAGTAATGACCTAGCTCCTTTCTGGGATCTTTTGGGCCCTAGCAATTTTTTTTTTCTTCCTTCCATGCATCTCCTGGGAGAGCTACAATCAACTGCCAGGCTGGGTGACAGACTGGATAATCTAGATCCAGTGGTCTTCCCAATCCAGCCAGCGAGCACATGCAGACGGCAGCTACGCGCTAGGTCGGCCGCGACATAGCCTCAACGGACGGAGGCTGGCCCACGAGTTAAACGTCTCGAACGGGCTCTGGTCCGAGTCGCAGCGTCCGCCTGGCGACAGCCCCCCACTTTGGTGGCGAGGGTCCTGTCTGGAGCAATACCCGTGGCCATGGAAGGGGTAAGTACAGTCCCCCTGCTCCTCCTTTGGTTTAGGATGGACATGGGTACTCTTCAGGGATGGTCGGGCCTGCCTGCAGGTTCCCTCATTTGAGCTGGACTCTACCCCCCCTTCCCCCCATGAATTAGTGGGGTCCCAGGACGGGCAGAGACCCTGGGGGGTCTCCCTCCTCATTTCCCCCCTCTGTCAGGGGCTTGAGTGTATGTCCTGCCTTGGTGGTTTAGGGGGTTTTCCAGTGGACCCCTAGGTCCATGCCCTGCTGTGTAGTGCAGCGTGAGGTATAGTGCAGTTTAGAGGCCTCAGTGCAGAGTGCACAGCGGTAGCGGAGTGCACAGTAGAGTCCTCTAGGTGTTCATCCTGCCTAGTGGAGTACAGTACCTTTTTGTGGGTCCCCTTGCAGAGAGAACAGCAGAGAGGATCCTGGCAGCATGCTTTAGCATGTCAAATGACCGGTAGCCATCTTGGAGAAGTCCAATGACATCACAGCAGTCATTTTCCATTGGTTTCACTGGTTTCCGGCTGGCAGCCATGTTTGTGTAGCCTTATGATGTCACAGCTGCCATTTTTTGTTGGTCTACTGAGACGCTGTAGGAATGAAGCCGGGGCTCCTTCCCTTCCACTTTCTCCTCTTCCTGCCCGGGATATATGAAGTGAGATGGCGTCCATGGTGTTGCTGGGGATGAATGGCGGTGCTCCTCCGGTGGTAGGGTGAGTCCTTGGAAGTCCCTGTGATCTCTCTCCCTGCTGACAAGTACCCTGAGCATTGGGGGATCCCTTAGTAGTGCCAAAATATCTTTTGTACTGCAGGGTTTTTCCTTTTTCTGATGGAGCCTCAGGGTCACATCTCCCCCACTGACCCCCTCATGGAGGGGGTAGGTCCCTCAGAACCCCAGCTTTCCATGGCTGTGCTGACGGCGGTCCTAGAGTCAGTTGTACCCGGGTGGAAGTAGCGTGTGGGCAAGGCCCAGGAGGAAGCGTCCCCCGCCTTCCCCTGCTCAGTTTGTCTCCTCTGATTCTGAGCCTGATGCCGCTGGGGATGTGGCCCGTCCAAGGGGGCCTAATATCATGTTTCCTGACCCATTCGATAGTGAGGATGAATCCTCCACGGTCACAGCAGTGAGTGCAAAAGCGCTGGTAGATGCACTTATTACTGCAGTGCGTGAGACTTTAAAAATGGAGGATGCGGCTGGTGTGGCCACGGACGTGGCTGTGGCTTTTGGTACGCATAACTCACCTCGTTCACCAAAGGTATTTCTTTATCTGCCTTATTTTGATAGATTTAGGCCTATAAAGAATGGGAACAACCAAAGTCACCACTTGTGGTCCCCAAACGCTTTGCAGTACGTTACCCCTTTGAGGAATCACTTATAAAAAAGTGGACCAGTCCACCAGTCCACCTGTGGTGGACCCTCCTGTTTCCAGGTTGAATAAAGCAACCATGATTCCAGCACAGGATTCCCCGTCCTTTAAAGACCCAGCCGATAAGAAAGTGGAGACTGTGACACGTAGCATGTTCACTTTGTATGTGATGCATCTTTGGATGAGATTCCCCTGCTGTCAAAACTTTCTGTTTCAGTGGTAGTGATCAGACGTGTGCTGCGGCTTAAGAACTGGTCAGCAGACCAAGCCTCTAAGAAAGCACTCATTGATCTGCCCTTTCAAGGCGATCGCCTGTTTGGGGCTACCCTGGATGACATCATTAAGGGTGTCACGGTGGGAAGAGTACCTTCCTGCCACAGTCTAAGAAAGGGAAGGGGCCACATAATCGTGGGCCTTCCTTTTCAGCCCATAAGAAATTATTTTGGGCCCCCGGGACTGCAGACAAGGGAAACAGGTCTTTCAAGTCTTCCACTGGGTGTTCCAAGCAATCTTGGTCTGGTAAGCCTAGAGCAGGCTGCCCCAGTCCTGCAGACAAGACCCCTTCAACATGAAGGTCTGCCCTCACCCACTACTGGGGTGGGGGGGCATCTTCGCTGGCTTCCGGCCTCGTGGACCTCCTTCGTGAGCATCAAGGGGATCCGCGAGATGATTCTTTTGGAGGTCCCCAGAAAGTGGGGCAAGGTTTGTTCATTTCAGGTTGTTTAGTCCCTGAATCTCCTTCTGCAGATAGAATCCCTACAAAGGTTCAGGTGATGTCTGGACTAACTAAGGTTTCCCCTATCCCTGTCCAGGGAATTGGATTACCTAGGTCTTATTTGCATTCTGACCAGGGGGGTCCTTCCTCTGGACAAACTTCAGGAACCACAGGCTGTGGTTCACCGGCTGCTGTCACACACACAGCTTTCCCTCCTGATTTGCATACAGGTTCTGAGTCGGGTGGTATTCACCTGCATGCAGCTCCTTCAACAGGTTCGGCTCCACAGGAGGATACCGAGGTTCATGGCAAGGTCACGGGTGCCTCTGGTAGACGCCGCAGTCGTCCTAATGCCACTGTGGGGTCAACGTCTTCTTCTGCTGTGCCTGTGAAGGATCGAGGGCGAAAGTCTTCAGGTCATTCTTGTAGCCGTAAATGTCCCTTGGGTGCTGCGCCTCAGAGAGGACCAGTTGTCCCAAGGGCCGGGCTTCCATCCTGCTTTAGTCTCTGGTTTTAATGGCTTAACTTGTGACAGCCAGGTACTAAAGGATAGAGGTTTGTCTGGATCAGTGATCCCTACCATGTTGAAGGCGAGGAAGTCGACTTCTAGCAAGATATACCATTGTACGGGGATAGCGTACATTTCTTGTTGTGAGTCGATTGGTGCTCATCCTCGCTCCTTTTCTATAGCTCGGATCTTGGCATTTCTTCAACGGGCGTTGAGCAAAAGTTGGACTTGAGTACCATCAAGGGCCAGGTGTCTACATTGGCAATCTTTCAGCGACCCCCCCTAACCACTCACTCTTTAGTTTGTACCTTCATTCAAGGAGTCCGGCATGTGGCACCGCCTGTATGGTCACTTTTGCCACCATGGGATTTGAACTTGGTACTTTCAGGTCTCCAGAAACCTCCATTTGAAAATATTCGGGAGATTCCCTTATCTACGTTGTCCCAGAAGGTGGCATTCTTGGTGGCTATTGCATCTGCCCGTAGGGTGTCAGAGTTGGCGGCATTATCTTGTCGTACTCCCTATTTAGTGGTCCACAGAGACAAGGTGGTTCTTTGTCCCTGTCCATCGTTCCTACCTAAAGTGGTCTCGGACTTCCATTTGAATGAGGACATTGTGCTGCAGTCTTTGTGTCCCAAGCCGGCTCATCCCAAGGAATTTGCCTTGCATACCTTGGATGTGGTTTGTGCAATTCGGTGTATCTGGCAGCCATGGAGTCCTTTCGGAGGTCAGACTCACTTTTTGTGGTTACACAAGGACCAAGGGATGGGCTGGCCACATCTTCAGCTACCATCTCCAGATGGATCAGACAGACGGTGACTCAGGCCTATTCTATTAAGGGTCAGGTTCCTCTGTTCCCTGTCATGGCGCATTCTACTCAGGCATTTAGTACTTCTTGGGCCTTCCGACATCAAGCATCAATATCACAGGTGTGTAAGGTGGTCACTTGGCCGTTGGTGCATACTTTCACCTAATGAAAGTAGATATTCTTGCATCTGCAGATGTTTCTTTTGGCCACAACATTTTGCAGGCTGCTGTTTAAGAGGGGCTGTTCCCTCTTGGGGGTGTTTTTTGTTCATCATTTTTATTTTTTCAGATGGGGTTCCTGTGACCCAGTTAAGGCTCCTGTGTCCTGGTTAGGGCTCTTGTGGTTAACCTTGAGTTAATTTCCCCACCCCTCATTTTGTTTTGACACTGCTTTGGGACGTCCCACTGGTCAAGATTAAGGAGGCGCTGTGTCCGTCGATCAACTAAGGAGAAAATGGGATTTTTGTATTCAACGTAAAATCCATTTCTCCGAGTTCATCGACGGACACAGCACCCACCCCTCTATGGAGTTTTAATACTTCTAATACTGCTTGCTACTAAACTGACTACCTGGAGCAGGGAGGGGGTTATATAGGAACTGAGGAAGGCCCATGGGGCGTAGCCAAGTTTTATGTTCTGCCTAGTCCTACTCCTGCAGAGGCAATATAACCCACTGGTCAAGATTAAGGAAGCGGGTGCTGTGTCCATCACTGAACTCAGAGAAATTGATTTTATGGTGAGTACAAAAATCCAATTTTTTTGCGATATAAATGAAAAAATTTTTGGAAATAACTGATATTTTCAAGTTTTTGTTAGTAAAAAAATACAATAAACTCAATTTTAGTCATACGTTTTTGCCAAAATGCATTCAGCCACATGTCTCTAGTAAACATAAAGTCAATAAGCGTATATATATTGGTTTGAACAAAAGTTATAGTGTTTACAAACTATGGTACATTTTTTGGAATTTACGCAGCTTTTATTTTATGACTGCCTATCTTATTTCCTGAGGTGCTATAATGGAAGGGCAGTAGAACCCCCCCCCCCCTCCACAAATTACCCCATTTTGGAAAGTAGACACCCCAAGCTATTTGCTGAGAGGCATGTTGAGCCCATTGAATATTTTATTTTTTTTTGTCACAAGTGATTGAAAAATGCCAAAAAAAAAAAAAAAATTACACAAAGTTGTCACTGAAATGATTTATTGCTCACACATGCCATGGGTATATGTGGAATTACACCCCAAAATACATTCTGCAGCTTCTCCTGAGTACGGGGATCCCACATGTGTGAGACTTTTTGGGAGCCTAGCTGCGTACAGGACCCCAAAAACCAATCACCACCTTCAGGATTTCAAAGGGCATTCACCCCACACTACCTATCACAGTTTTGGAGGCCATGAAATGCCCAGATAGCAAAAAAAAATACAAATGACCCCATTTTGGAAAGTAGACACCCCAAGCTATTTGCTGAGAGGTATGTTGAGTCCATGGAATATTTTATATTTTGCCACAAGTTTCTGGGAAATGACAAAATGTTTTTTTTTCCCACAAAGTTGCCCCTAAATTATATATTGCTAAATAGGGATGAGCTCCCGGTTCGAGTCGAACGCATATTCGACTCGAACATCAGGTGTATGTCCGTTGGGCCATTCCGAACATTATGGGTGTTTGCGGGCACTTCCCATGTAGATATATCTTCCTAGTGTATATAGATATACACACAGCGTATTGAGTGTACACTATATCGGCTTCCACACTGCTTACCGTATATTCACAGCGGCAATGTGGATGCGTCCCGCGAATTGCCGTAAATAAGCAGCGATTTGCGGGTGGCCGCTAGGGGGCGCGCGCCCACCGGACTCCTGAGGAGTGTGCCTGCGTCTCGGGCGGACCCGATGTCCACCAGCGAGCCGCGATGAGTGGCCACAGCAAAAGAACGGGGAACCGCCGATGTAAACACGGCGGTTCCCCGCTCTGTTAGTGGGGGCATAGGAGATCTACTGATCCCTGTCACTGGGATCAGTTAGATCTCTTATGCCCATAACAGCCCAGCCCCCCCACAGTTAGAACACACCCAGGGAACACAGTTAACCCCTAGATCTCCCCCTGCAGGTTAACCCCTTCAATGCCAGTGACATTTATACAGTAATCAGTGGATATTTAAATTTCTGATTGCTGTATAAGTGTCAAAATGGTCCGACATGTCTGCCCCAATATCGCAGTACCGCTAAAAATCGCAGATCGCCACCATTACTAGTAAAAAAAAGAAAAACCCCAGAAATGAATTCTCATCATCCGTAAACGCGGCCACTTTTGCGCAAACCAAACAATAAACGCCGATTGCGATATATATATATTTTTTTTTTTTTTTTACCAAAAATATGAGGAAGAATATAAATCGGCCAAAACCGATGAAAAAAATTTTGTTTGTTTTTTTTTTTTTTTTTTGGATTTGTATTTTAGCAAAAAGTAAGAAAAACAGGTGTTTTTGCAAAATTGTCGCTCTTCTTTTGTTTATAGCGGTGATCAGAAATGACACAGAGGCAATCAAATACCACCAAAAGAAAGCTCTATTTGTGGGAAACCAAGGACACAAATTTAGTTTGGGTACAACGTCGCATGCCCGCGCAATTGTCAGTTAAAGTGGCGCAGTGCCAAATCGCAAAAAGTGCTCTGGTCCTAACCTGGGAAATCCTTCCGGGGCTGAAGTGGTTAAATCAGTGCATTATAGTGCATTCGGAGGTGTACGTACGGTGTATAGTACACTTGACGTGGTGTCTTAAAATATATACAGTTTTTAACCCCGGAGCCTTTTTTTCCATTTGTTGTTTACAAGTTAAAATCCAGTTTTTTTTTTTATAGAAAATTACTTAGAACCCCCAAACATTATATATATTTTTTTCAAACACCCTAGAGAATAAAGTGGCGATCGTTGCAATAATTTTTGTCACACGGTATTTGCGCAGCGGTCTTTCAAGCGCAATTTTTTAATAAAAAAAAAACCACTTTTTAAATTAAAAAATAAGACGACAGTAAAGTTAGCCCAATTTTTTGTATATTGTGAAAGAGGATGTTACGCAGAGTAAATAGATACCATACATGTTACGGTTGAAAATTGCACACACTCGCGGTACATGCCGGATCAGAGCGCTGGTCTCCCGGTGGGACGGGAGGCTGGAGAAGAGCGGTGGATGGTGGCAGGAGGGGGCGGTCTCCTCCAGCTGCCTGGGATAATGACTGAGAGGCTCCCGAGCCAGATCGACTGTTATCACCGGATAGATGGCTACCTGCTCTAAAAAGCGGTACCAGGGTATAGCCTGTAGCTGCAGACTATACCCCGATACTTCCACTTAAGGCAGCCACAATTTATAACAGCGACTCGCGTTAAGTGGTTAAACTAATTTACAACAGCAGGGCCAGTTCCTGCGCCCAACAAGACTAACTGCAAGGGGTTACAATGTTCTGGCACCAACAACACCCAAGGCCCAATTTTTCACCACCTGTTTGACTGGGGAATGTCATCACAATTTTTAACCACTGCAAATTGCCGCTTATAAACGGTGGCAGCTTTAAGTGGATGTATAGCCTTGCAGCTACAGGCTATACCCCGGTACCGTTTTTTAGAGCAGGCGGCCGGCTATCTGGCCGGAAGCCGCTCGGTCGTTATCCCAGGGAGAGGGAGGGGCCATCCCCCCTCCCGCCACCGCCCACTGCTCTTCTCCGGTCTCCCATCCCACCGTGAGACTGATCCAACGCTTCTGGCCGCTGTGTGGAGTCCCTGTGGAATCCGCCTTAAATCGGGACTCCTTCGTACATTTACTCTGCAGCAAACGGTGCTGGTTTTAAAACCATAACAGTATTCAGAATCGCCATTTTTGGCGATCTGAATACTGTGAAGTGCAAAGGAGGGATGGGGGATCTTTTAGACCCCCCCCCCCCATCCCTCCATAAAGAGTACCTGTCACCATATATTACTATCAAAAGGGATGTATACATTCCTTGTGATAACAATAAAAGTGATCCGTTTTTTTTTTTTAAACAAACTGTGTTAAAAAAAATAAATAAAATAAATAAAAAAATATAAATAAAAAAAAAAAAAAAAAAAAAAAATAAAGCGCCACCGTCCCCACGAGCTCACGCAGCAAAGAAAACGCATACGTAAGTAACGCCCGCATATGAAAACGGTGTTCAAACCACACATGTGAGGTATCGCCACGATTGCCAGAATGTGAGCAATAATTCTAGCAAAAGACCTCCGCTGCACCTCTAACCTGATAACCGTTAAAAGTTTTTAAAGTGTCGCCTATGGAGATTTTTAAGTACCAATTTTAAACTGTAACATATATGGTATCTATTTACTCGGCGTAACATCCTCTTTCACAATATACATAAAAATTAGGCTAACTTTACTGTTGTCTTATTTTTTAACTCAAAAAAGTAAGTGATTTAAAAAAAAAAATTGCGCTTGAAAGACCGCTGCGCAAATACCGTGTGACAAAAAGCATTGCAACGATCGCCATTTTATTCTCTAGGGTGTTTGAAAAAAATATATAATGTTTGGGGGTTCTAAGTAATTTTCTAGCAAAATAAATGATTTTAAAAAAGGGCTCCGAGCCTTAAGTGGTTAAACTAATTTACAACAGCAGGTCCCGTTCCTGCGCCCAACAAGAGTAACTGCAAGGGGTTACAGTGTTCTGGCACCGCCAAGGCCCAATTTTTCAGCACAAGTTTCACTGGGGCATGTCATCACAATTTTTTAAATAATTTACAACAGCGGGGCCCACACCATAATTAAAAAAAAAAATTGCGTAGGGTTCCCTTCAGGTCTGGTATGTATTTTAAGGGGAACCCCGCCAAAAATAAAAAAAATTGCGTAGGTGTCCCCCCAAAGTCTATACCAGGCCCTTTAGGTCTGGTATGGATTTTAAGCGGAATCCCATGCCAAAATATTTGTGTAGGGGTCCCCCCAAAGGCCGTACCAGGCCCTTCAGGTCTGGTATGGATTTTAACAGGAATCATGCACCAAAATTTTAAAAAAAATTGCATATCGGTCCCCCCAAAGTTCGTACCAGGCCCTTCAGGTCTAGTATGGATTTTAAGGGGAACCCAGGGTCAAATTTTTAAAAAAAATTTGCGTATGGGTCCTCCCCCAAAGCCCGTACCAGGCCCTTCAGGTCTGGTATGGATTTTAAGGAGAATCCCGCGAAAAGTGTAAAAAAAAATGGCGTGGGGTCCCCCCCAAAATCCAAACCAGACCCTTATCCGAGCATGCAGCCCTGGCATGGCAGGAGGGGATGGGGATGAGCAAGCGCCCTCCCCTCCAAACCATACCAGGCCACTTGCCCTCAACATGGGGAGGATGCTTTGAGGTCACCTCCGAAGCACCTTGTCCCCATGTTGATGGGGAGAAGGGCCTCATCCCCACAACCCTGGCCGGGGGCCCCCAGATCCTGACCCCCCCATGTAAATAGGTATGGGGTACATTTTACCCCTACCCATTCACCAAAAAAGGAGTGTAGTGGTAAAAAAAAAAACAGGCAGTTTTTGACAAGTCCTTTATTGTGTAAAATAGCTCTTCTTCTTTCCTCTTTCTTCCTCCATCTTCTCCTGCCTCGGTCCTTCTTCTGGTCTTCTGCTTCTTCTTTTAGTCTTCTTCCTTCCTCTCTTCGTCTTCAATCTTCATCTTCTTCTTCCTTCTTCTTTCACCGCCCCCGCTCTCCCAACTGCTGCAGCCTGGCCCCTGCTCGTCTCCCAGAATGGGCAGTCTTCATAGATTGAAGACAAAGAGAGGAAGCAAGAAGACTGAAAGAAGAAGCAGAAGAAGGACCGGGGCAGGAGAAGATGAAGACAGGAGGAAGAAAGAAGAAAGAAGGAAAGAGCTATTTTACACAATAAAGGACTTGTCAAAAACTGCCTCTTGTTTTTTGTACCACCACACTCCTTTTATGGTGAATGAAACCCCATACCTATTCACATGGGGGGGGGCTTCCAGATTCCGATAAGCCCCCCCGCCCGCAGACCCCCACAAGCACCGGCCAGGCTTGTGGGGAAGAGGCTCTTGTCCCCATCAAGGTGCTTTGAGGTGGGGGGGCAGAGCCCCCCTCCCCCAAAGCACCCATACTCCCCATGTTGAGGGCATGTAGCCTTGTACGGTTTAGGAGGGGGAGCACTCACCCGTCCCCCCCCCCCCCATCCTAACCAGCCAGGGCTGTATGCTCGAATAAGGGTCTGGTTTGGATTTTAGGGAGACCCCCCCCATGTCAAATTTTTTTAAAAGAGCCTGGTTTGGACTGGGGGGGGGCCACACACTTTTTTCCAGCGTTTTTTTGTATATTACATTACAGCCACGGTTTTAAATAACAATTTTTCCTATGGAAATGTAATTTTGCTCGGGCTACAGTATGTTCTACACCTCACAGAGATGTGCCCTTCTACAGACAGACTAAGGACACCCCCCAGGCACAACATTTAAAGGAATTTTTCATTTTTTTCACTTTAAGCATTATTAAAATCACTGCTCCTGAAAAAACTATTGATTTAAAAACTTTTTTTTTTTTTCTGTTCGCATGTTCTGGTGCGAACCGAACCGGGGGGTGTTCGGCTCATCCCTATTGCTCAAACATGCCATGGGTATATGTGAAATCACTCCCCAAAATAGATTCTGCTGCTTCTTTTGAATACGGGGATAACACTTTTTGGCGGTTTAGCCGTGTAGAGGACCCCGAAAACCAATCACCAACTTCAGGCTTTCTAAGGGTGCAAATTTTTGATTTCACTCCTCACTACCTATCACAGTTTCGGAGGCCATGGAATGCCCGGATAGCACAACCCCCCCCCCCCCCCCAATTACCCCATTCTGGAAAGTAGACACTCCAAGCTATGTGCTGAGAGGCACGCTGAGTATTTTGCAGATCTTGCTTTTTGTCACAAAGTTTTGACAAAAGAAAAAAAAAATACATTTTCCTTTTCTTTCTTCATTTTCCTAAACAAATGAGAGCGGCAAAATACTCACCATGCCTCTTGGGCAAATACCTTGGGGTGTCTACTTTCCCATATGGGGTCATTTGGGGGGCTATTCTACTACCTTGACATTTCAGGGCCTCTGAAACCGTGATAGGTATTCAAGAGTAAAATCACCATTATACGCTCTTAGAAAGCCTGAAGACGGTGATTGGTTTTGGGGTATCCCTGCACTCAGGAGAAGCAGCAGAATGTATTTTGGGGTGTCATTTCACATGTGCCCATGGCATGTTTGAACAATATATCATTTAGTGACAACTTTGTGTAAAAAAAAAAAA
>BLSH010249874.1:1092881-1107060 GCA_018402905.1 Glandirana rugosa
TTAATGTTCGTTTGTCTAGCGTCCACTCTTATCAATGGAAATTATCGATAAGTTTGGGGAGACACAGTTGAACACACGTACAATAGTCCGGTTTTTCTTTCACTCGTGGTTGGTGTTTGGCTGAAGCCATCAATCAATCTTACTCTTTTTAAATCATAATGACAACAGACACTACCCAAATGACCCTGATCAAAAGTTTACATATCCCGGTGATTTTGGCCTGATAACATGCACACAAGTTGACACAGAGGGGTTTGAATAGCTATTAAAGGTAACTATTCTCACCTGCGATCTGTTTGCTTGTAATTAGTGTGTGTGTATAAAAGGTCAATGGGTTTCTGGACTCCTGTCCGACCCTTGCATCTTTCATCCAGTGCTGCACTGGTGTTTCTGGATTCTGAGTCATGGGGAAAGCAAAAGAATTGTCAAAGGATCTGCAAGAAAAGCTAATTGAACTGTATAAAACAGGAAAGGGATATAAAAAGATATCCAAGGAATTGAGAATGCCAATCAGCAATGTTCAAGCTCTAATCAAGAAGTGGAAAATTAGTTCTGTTGAAACCAAACCACAGTCGGGTAGACCAACTAAAATTTCAGCCACAACTGCCAGGAAAATAGTTTGGAAAGCTAAGAAAAACCCACAAATAACTTCAGGTGAAATACAGGACTTTCTGAAAACATGTGGCATGGCTGTTTCAAGATGCACAATAAGGAGGCACTTAAAGAAAGATGGGCTGCATGAGTCGCCAGAAGAAAGCCATTACTACACAAATGCCACAAAGTATCCCACTTACAATAAGCCAAACAGTGCAGAGACAAGCCTCAAAGTCATTTGCAGTGATGAGACCAAAATTGAGGTTTTTGGCCACAACCATAAACACTACATTTGGAGAGGAGACAACAAGGCCTGTGAAACACGGAGGTGGATTGCTGATGTTTTGGGGATGTGTGAGCTACAAAGGCACAGGGAATTTGGACAAAATTGATGGCAAGATGAATGCAGTATGTTATCAAAAAATAATGGAGGAGCATTTGCATTCATCAGCCAGGAAGCTGTGCAAGGGACGTACTTGGACATTCCAACATGACAATGATCCAAAACACAAGGCCTGGTCGACCTGTCATTGGCTACAGCATAATAAAGTAACGGTTCTGGAGTGGGCATCTCAGTTTCCTGACCTCTATCACTGAGCCACTGGGGAGATCTTAAACATGCAGTTCATGCAAGACAGCCCAATAATTTCCAGGACCTGGAGACTTTTTTCCAAGAGGAATGGGCAGCTTTACAATCTGAGAAGATAAAGAGCCTCATCCACAAATACCACAAAAGACTTCAAGCTGTCATTGATGTTAAAGGGGGCAATACACGGTATTAAGAACTGGGGTATGTAAACTTTTGATCAGGGTCATTTGGGTAGTTTCTGTTGTCATTATGATTTAAAAAAAGTAAACACAGTTGATTGATAAATGGCTTCAGCCAAACACTAATCATGAGTGAAAGAAAAGTTTTTGCGTTATCATTCATATTCTCTGCAAAATGGCCAAGAAATCATAAATTCTGCCAGGGTATGTAAACTTATGAGCACAACTGTATATACAGCAGGTACCCTGATGGAAAAAAAAAACTACCTAACTAAGTAGTGTCACCTGTGACACTAATACGGTGATCACAGGTGATGGGGCAATCAAGAGGTTAAAACCTTTATTGGGGGGTAAGGGGGGCAAGTAGGTCCAGGTAGTAGGCTACCTGGGCCTACTACTACCTACCCTAAGGTGATTTAGTGTCACAAGTGATACAAGTACAGTAATTGGTGAAAGATCTGATCGCTGAATTGAAGGGGTTAACTGGGGGGCGATCAGGGGGGGTGGAAAGTGTGCCTACGTGCACTGGTGTCAGTGGACTGCTGGTGCACTCACGTTTGTAGGTGTCCTCTCTCCCTTGATGGAACCAAAAAGGGCTCCATGAGGGGACATGACATCACTTCCTCTGCCTGTGTTTACATTTCAGGAGGCATTTCATTAGCCAGGACCGATCAGCAAGTCCAGACCAAAATTCCTCGGTTCTGAAGCGAACCCGATCCTCCCGCCCGTGGGCGCAGTGCCGTCAATAAGCGGCGATCTGCGTACAGCTGCCACTTTGCAGCAGTAAATGTATGTGAGCTAGTCGGCAAGTGGTTAAAATTCCAAGGAAGGTGCTAGTGCACTTAGAATTGAATTGGTTCTGTTCTAGCATTTGTACAAACCTTTCAAGCTCTTCCTTGCTCCCCTACCAGAGGATTAGACAAAGGATTATCCCCTGCCAAAGGAGTACATTGTTGATGCACCTACACCAACAAATTATGTTGGCTAGGTACAATGACCAGGCCTCGTCCCCAAACACTGAGTTCTCCTATTCTCCAAGATAAAAGTTGGCATATGCTGTCGCACATTTTGTGCCCATTGCAGTACAGTGAAAAAACGTTTCTAAATAGGGACCCCCCCACAGAGCACCCCTTTTACTTACATGAGCCCATTTGTTCCTGCGGGGGCTATGAGCAAACCACTGTAGCCGTGTCATGGGTCCTCATTGGCTGGATTGATAGCAGGGGAGCCATTGGCTCCCACTGCTGTCAATCAGGTCCAGTGATGTCAGGGCCGGGGCCAAGTCCCGCTGTTTGTGTGAATACATGCAACCAGCAGGACACGGGAGCCTGCCTGCACGTGTGACCCCAGGGAAGCTCTCCCTGCCGGGTCACTGGAATTCGGAGGAGGTCCCAGGAGCACCGCTGGAGGACCCCAGAAGAGGAGGTTCAGGGCCACTCTGTGCAAAACCACTGCACAGAGGAGGTAAGTATAATATGTTTGTTATTTTAAAGAAAAAAAAACGAAGCCTTACAATCACTTTAAGTATTTTTTCAATTACCTACAATTCTTATGTGGGATGATGGAATACAATTCCTCCACATTTAGTGCCACAGTACATTATCAGACACTTATGTAGCGCCCCAGTGAATAGGTGCTTAGGGGATAGATTTTTGCTAGGAGAGGCTGACTGTTGTGCAGGCCTGAATGTTTTGATTTGGGCAGGGGAGTAGCCCAGGAAGAGCTGGAAACTGCAGAGAGAAACACCCCTTGGTTACCCCTCCCCTTTGTCTCCAGATGGTTCTGGAAAAGTTGATCGAAGAGGGGATGGAACTTTCTGAGGTATGTTAAGGAGCCCTGACCAATCCCCAACCTGGATTGGCAAGGGGCAGGCCTCCTAAAATACTGTGGTCTGCCCAGCATGGGTGAGGAGAGTGTCGGGTGGAAGAGTGGAGATGTAGCATAGGTTGTGGAGGCCTAACGTGGAAACCCCCCCCCCCCCCATCTAGGGGGGTGACCTTGAGGCCTGGGAGCTTGGGTGCAGCCAGGAGGAGAGAGAGATCCTGGAGCGGGAGAGCAACAGAGAGGCTACAGGAAAGACTCTTTAAAGAATCCACCGGTGTCAGTGAGTGACATACCTTGGGAGCGGGAGAAGAAGACTGGAGCAGGCTGGGGGGATACAGTGGACAGCCTGTGGAGGTCAGAGGAGCCATTCAGGGAAGTGGTGTCACTGGGCAGTGGAGCAGGCCGGAGCAGCCAGGAGGGCTGAGGTGGCCTGGAAGAGGATGGGCTGGGAGCAGTAGTCCATCAAACCCTGCTAGCACAGTTGTACTCAGCTACACTTTGAGGGCCCCTGGCCCTTGCCTGTAATGGGTGGTCTGGAGGTTCTGCCATAAGGAACACAGGCCTCACCATATGCTAGCTAGGGTGGAGGAAGATGTAATGGAGGTCTGATAAATATCCCTTTAGGCCTTACCAAGAAGAAGCAAGCTTTGTGCAGTAGAGAAGTGAAGGAGTGTAATGTTCAGCGAGTGTCAGTGCTGGAGGAAGAAAGAGTGTATATACGGAGGTGTATATAGACGGTCCTGTTTCTTGATCTATTGGGCATCCCACAGTCCTCCCTACCCCATCCAAGTCTATTCCCCTAATAAACAACAAAAAACAAACATACCGGCCTGTTCCGTGACTCCGAATGAAAGGAAATGTGTGATTGAGGGCAGAGTGACACATGAACTACATCAACCAGCCACCCCTAAGGAGGCAATTGGCTACATTTGGGGACTCATTTTCCAGGATCCATCTGTAAAGCTGCCAGTCGTTACCCCTAGAAACCGCAAGAGAACTGAGCCAGGGAACTGTATTTGTTCCATTGTTAGTGTGGACTGAACCCAGGGAAGGACTTGTGGGTTTGCCTGCTAAAACAGTAAAGTTCTTACAAGTATGCTGTTGTCTATAGTAACCAGCGGGAGCGGTCGCCAATTGCTGCTCCTGCTTGCCCAGCTGGGGTGGACACTTGCGCTATCCTGCAATTCACTGACTTTGCTACCATGTGTCGTCACCTGTGGAAACCATGCCGGGTGATCGCGCCCATGGATTACAAATATGTCCAGCGATCTGTAAATGCTGGACATTACCCGCTGGATTACAAATATGCCCAGCGCTCTGCAAAAGCTGGGCATCGTGAACGTTTTGCTCCAACTCCTGCTCACAGTAAAG
The DNA here is from genome assembly GCA_018402905.1 of Glandirana rugosa. Classification (NCBI taxonomy): domain Eukaryota; kingdom Metazoa; phylum Chordata; class Amphibia; order Anura; family Ranidae; genus Glandirana; species Glandirana rugosa. Next base: position 1,097,439 of record BLSH010249874.1, read on the forward strand.
TATGCCTGGGACTGTTCTTGTTGTTAAGGGGAGAGACTGCAATAGAAGTGTGCTTTCCAGCGAAACAGTGGCTACTACAAATTACTGTTGCTACCAGCAACCACCAGCAAAGCCTGCAAGTCTGGACAAGTTCTGTTGGTGTCGGCATGTCTACAAAGCTTCATCCTTCACACAAGGGGTTACAGCAGCCTGACCCGCAGCAAGCCTGCTTATCAGGACTTTTGGCGCCAGCTTGTCTGGTTACGTGAAGGCGGCGCCACACCCTTGAAGAGTCACAGCACATGCAGCTAACAGCAGACACCATGAGGAGGAAGATGGTAGAAGGTGGATGTTCTTTACCAGCGCTGACGTGGTTGCCAGGCAGCCTGGAGCGTACCCTAGTTGATACCAGGGTTGGACTGGAGCCTCACGCGGGACTCACCCTAGAAGTGATCGGAGGGGTGGAACGGCTGTGCCTGATATGCCCAGCCTGCCAGATCCCTACAGTGGAGGTCACTGCCTGGGGCTGGTGCGGCCATTGTGACAAACCGCTCACCCGGCTGGTGTCAGTACCACAGGAGCCACACTACTACAGAGTGGACCTGCATTCAGGGCTATGTCGTCTGCAGCTGCGGAAATCCCAGAAGGACCGGAGTGGGCCTGCAATTATCACCTAAAGGTGGGGTAGATTTGCAGCCTGGCAACTCCCCTGTGAATAAAGAGGACAGCGGGAGCCTGTGACCTGGCCAGGGACCTAAAACCTGTAAGTACTGCCATGCAAGAATCAGTTAAAGTCCCTGATGGGCCGGTCTGTCCTGAGTCCCTTGCCATCGCCATCCAGAAAGAGAGCCCCTGCCAGAGGGAGATGCTATCTCAGGTGAGCTGGATGGGGAATGTGAGAATCGGGTCCTAGATTTGGGCTCCCCCAGACTGCAGCATGAGTTGGGGTCATTAGAAGAGCTAGTGGAATGGTCTTCTCCAGGTTCAAGTTCAGAGGAAGAAGAAGAGTGGGAGACTGGGGAGTCAAGCATCCAGAAAACCCCTCTGGTAACTGAGCTAGAACCCACCTGAACCCACTGCAGGAGCCCTGATCCATGTAAAGCAGCTGTTTCTACGCAGGCCAGCCACCACCCAGACTAGGGCACCCACCTACCAACAATGGGTGACAAGATCACCAGATACTGATGTTCTTCCCAGAGAGGAAACCCCAGAGAACTGCCGAGACTGTCCAGATTTCAAATGGAAGTGCAACGGAGGGTAGCCTTGGATATAGTGGCCATCGTGGAGAATTCAAGAGAGGAATGGGAGGATTACCTTGTTTGGGACTTTCTGCATGTTCCAAGGCCACAGGGAGGGTCAGATAGTGTGTTGTGGACCCAGTTCCTTGACATCAAGAAGGAATGGTGGCTTAGAAGATCCATTTACAGAGATAGAGTACTGGTGGTTAAAGTGGGTCGCCCGACACAATATTACTCCATCTCCAGTGAAACAGAAGGAGGGGGCCAAAGAAGGTTGCCGGATCCCTGGTACTATGCTTAAAGAAGGACCGTGTGGAGCCAGTTTGAGCATAGACCCACCACAATGACTGTTGGAGAGTACAGCATGTTTTTTTTTTTTTTGTTCTTCTGTTTTCTTTCTCGGACATCACGGGACAGAGCAGGCTATATATTCTATACATACTGGGTTATGCACCACCTATAGGTGAATGGACACTGGCAATCAAATAAAAAACAAACAGGAAGTTCCCCTCCTATATAACCCCTCCCACACTGGGAGCACTTCACACTTCACACACTGGGAGGCTCTGCGGAGCCTCTATGCTGGTTCCCACGCAGGTTCTTTTAGAATCAGGGACAGCCTTCATACCGGATAAATGGTACCCGGGCCTCGCCAAGAAGACAGAAGAAACTGCGAGATTTTGCCTGTAAGTGACCATATATGGTGCTGGATCCTGCATGTAGGTAAACCTGGAACACTGAACCAAGGTACAACTGCAGGGTGCTATACAGGTCCAAGAGAGTGGACCCTCAGAATGGGTACCTGGTCCTTGAAGGTCCTTTGGACAAAGCCCACCGTGATGGGTGAAGGTTGGGCCTGCAGTCTCCTCCAGGCCCTGCGGTGAGAATGGTGAGTAATCCCCAATGGGAATAATGTTACTGAACCCAGCTCGCTTCCTGCAAACATAGGAAAAAGTTTGTTTAAAATTTCCCTCCTTTTGCCTGCACTTCTTTTTTCTCACCACCAGAAGGCTCAGCTAGAAAGACACAGTCATGATAGATCTTGCCTGCAATTTCTATGAAGCCGTCACCAGCGGGAGCCTGTGCCAGTACTAATCTGTCTTTACACTATGTAAGTGAATGGATGTTGGCAGGAGGGTCGCCTGAAGCAGTCAGGACAGGCCTGGAGAGCAGGCTAAAAGATCCTCCTGGTGACACGTGAGTCTAGAGATGGGCGCTGAGTCAGACTGGGCAGGAAGCTGAGTTTGGGGAACGTTGTCAAAGCAGTGCACTAGCAGCCATGGCTTCCAAGAAGCACACTGGGGGGAGCGAAGCTGCCTGTAATAAGGCTAGAGGCCCAGGTGTTACCACAGCCCTTGTTGAGGCTAGTAGGAGCACTGCTGCCATTGCTTCCCCTGAGAGACCAGAAGCGGCCAAGCTATCTGAGCTTGGTATGGTAGCTGACCGCTCAACATTTTCCTCAGAGTATGTTACTAAAGATGACCTTAGACAGCCTTGCTGAGCTTAGAAACCAGGGCTGCTATGTTTGCTTTTACCACACAGGGTGAGAAGCGTGACAGGTCTCCTTCCCCTAATCCTCAGATTCTGGAGTGAGTATGGGTTGAGAGAGAGGAGGTAGCTACAGGGGATCTGGCCGATTCTTTTGCAGACACTTCTGCTTCAGAGAGTGCTGAGCCAGAAGAATTCCCAAGGACACCTGCCTCTCAATCTCAGAGGCTGCTGATGCAGACACTTACACACAAGGTATGTGCAGGATTCAGGTTATCTCTAGCAGAGAGTCCTGTGGATGTGTATTCCTCCCTTGGGTCATTAAAATACCAGAAGGTGTGCAGGGATTCGCTTTGCACCCTGATATATGCTGACTGGGTGCACCCAGACAGATTGTTCCTTCTAATATATCCTATGGAGGAAAGCTTTTTGAAAGGGAGGAGTACCAGCTGTCCATGCAACAGTCCCATCCCTAAGTAAATCCCTGACCTGCCCTGTTGATAATGTCCAGGTGTTAAGGACCCTTCACATAAAAAGCTGGAGTCCTTATTAAAGGCTTCTTTTTCCTTGGCTGGGCATTGGTGCACTTTTAAGGAGTTGGGTCACCAGTATGGTGTATGGTTGGTCTGCAGGAGCTTATTTGTTGTTACTGTTCTTACATAGTTACATAGTTAGTCAGGTTGAAAAAAAGACACAAGTCCATCCAGTTCAACCAAAAAAAAAACCAAAACATTTATATATATATATATATATATATATATATATATATATATATATACACACACACACATACACAACCAAATAATCCCATATACAATCCTTCACCCACAGTTGATCCAGAGGAAGGCAAAAAACCCCAGCAAAGCATGGATCCAATTTGCTATAACGGGGGAAAAATTCCTTCCTGATTCCCCGAGAGGCAATCGGATTCACCCTGGATCAACTTTACCTAAAAATGTTAGTACCCAGTTATATTATTTACATTAAGGAAGAATCCAGGCCTTTTTTAAAACAATCTACCGTGCTGGCCAAAACCACCTCCGGGGGAGTCTATTCCACATTTTCACAGCTCTTACTGTGAAGAAACCTTTCCGTATTTGTAGATGAAATCTTTTTTCCTCTAGACGTAAAGAGTGCCCCCTTGTCCTTTGTGATGACCTTAAAGTAAATAACTCCACACCAAGTTTACTATATGGACCACTTATATACTTGTACATGTTGATCATATTCCCCCTTAATCTCCTCTTCTCAAGTGAGAATAAATTCAGATCCTCTAATCTTTCCTCATAGCTGAGCTCCTCCATGCCTCTTATTAGTTTGGTTGCCCTTCTCTGCACTTTCTCCAGTTCCCCGGTATCCTTTTTGAGAACAGGTGCCCAAAACTGAACTGCATATTCCAGATGAGGTCTTACTAATGATTTGTACAGGGGCAAAATAATGTCTCTGTCTCTGGAGTCCATACCTCTCTTAATACAAGAAAGGATTTTGGTTGCTTTGGAAACCGCAGCTTGGCATTGCATGCCATTATTAAGCTTATGATCTACCAACACCCCCAGATCCTTCTCCACTATGGATTCCCCCAGTTGTACTCCCCCTAGTATGTACGATGCATGCATATTCTTAGCCCCCAAGTGCATAACTTTACATTTATCAACATTAAACCTCATTTGCCACATAGCCGCACCCAATTGTTCTGAAGCAGCATAGAGGCCGCATTGGATGAATATGTGCTTGGCTCATCCTGCTTGGGCCTGGTTGCAGTTGAACAGAAGCATGCTTGCAAACTGGCTTAAATGCATGGTTGCTAAAAAGCACGTTTGCCTAAACGTGCTGGAGCACGTGTTTGCTTAAAATATGTTTGTTAAAATATGTTTGTTAAACATGGTGGCTCAAACACAGGGTTGCAAAGCAACACATGTCGCATAGACTCGGGTCGCATACAGACTCTTGTTGCATAAACTCGTGTCGCATAAAGACTTGTGTCGCATAGAAACTCGGGTCGCATGTACTCGGGTCACATAGAGACGCGTGCCGCAGAGACGCATGTCGCATGGGCCTGTGTCGCATGGAGACTTGTGTCTGCATGGGCGTGTGTTTGCATAGGAAGGTGTCTGCATAGGTCGCATGATGCATAGCACACATGATGCAGAGACATCTGATGCCTATGAATGCATGTTTTGCATGCTTGCTTACTACTCAAACCTATTATGGTCCCCGAAGCCAAACGGGGAGGTAAGGCCTACTCTAGATCTCAAGGTCCTAAACCAATTTCTTGCGGTACGGCCATTTCGCATTGAGTCAATCCGCTCAATGATTGCCTCGCTCCAGGAAGGAGATTTTTTGGCATCAAGGACATCAAGGATGCATATTGGCAAGTGCCAATTTTGCTACCTCATCAGAGGTTTTTGTGTTTTGCAATAGAAGAACAACGCTACCAGTTCTGGCTCTGCCATTCAGGATTGCAATAGCTCCCTGAATCTTCATAAAGATTCTGGCTCCAGTGCTGGACCTTCTAGGGTCACGAGGGGTCCTAAATAATGGGATGCCTGGACAGCCTCTTGCTCAGAGTTCAGTCTCGGTGCAGATGCGAGCAGAATGTAACCCTAACAATCCTGGAAAGTAGGGGTTGGGTCATGTATGTAGGGAATTCCTTACTAGACCCAGTTCAGTCTCTGGAATATGTAGGCCTACAGCTAGATACAGTCCAGGCAAGGATACTCTCACCGCTGAGCTCAAGGCTCTGGTAAGCCAGGTGAGGGCAATGAGACACTCTTCAGTTCACCTCTGTGTGAGGCTGCTAGGGAAGATGGTAGCCTCTTTCGAGGCAGTTCCCTGTGCACAGTTTCACTCCAGGGCGCTTCAGCGCAACTGGCAGAGTGGAACAGACAATTGCAGACTTTGGATTCCTGGATGTCCTTATTTCCCAGGGCTCGATGGAATCTTGTCTGGTGGTTAGTAAACCAGAATCTGTCTTAGGGCAGATCTTTTCTTCCAGTGTCTTGGAAGATTGTGACCACAGATGCCAGTCTTATAGGCTGGGGAATGGTCATGGGGTACTCCTTGGTGGAGCAGAGATTGCCCATAAACCTCCTAGAGCTACAGGCTATTCGGCTAGCTCTGAGGTATTGGACATCCAGGTTGCAGGGCAAGACCACGGCAGTGGCAAGTTTGCAAGACTCTCTGCAGTTCACATCCCAGGCATGGGAAATATGGAAGGCGGACTTTCTCAGCCGCCAACAGATACACCCGGGAGAATGGTCACTGCATCCCGAAGTGTTTTGGGAAATTTGCCTGCGCTGGGGGACACCAGAGGTTGATCAACTGGCATCCCGATTCAACAACAAAGTTCAGCAATTTGTGTCCCCAGCAAGGGATCCTTTGGCTATAGGAGTAGGTGCTCTGGTGATTCCATGAGCCCAGTTCTCCTAGATTTGTGCCTTTCCCCAATCCCTCTGACTACTGCATCCCTTGCGCAAAATTCAGGGGGGGGGGTGGCGACAATCGTTCTTGTGGCGCCAAATAGACATGTGGAGGATGAAAAATTGTGTTTAGTTTAGTTATTTAACTAAATTGGTTTAGTTAAATTTGTTGCATTCGTTTTCGGAATTTGTTTCATATCCCAATTTGAAAAAATTTGACAGAATTCGATAAAATGCAAAACAAATTTACCGCATTTGAAAAAATTCTATCGGATTCGAAAAATTTCTATTGGATTCGAAAACATTCAAAATTCGAATTTCGGAATTTGATATATAGAATATTCTTTCTATATCATTATATTCTTTTCCATCGTATTTCTATTCTATTCTTTTCTATTTTATTGTATTCTCTTATGCTCTATTTGTTTATATTATTTTCTATTCTAATCATCTTCTATTCAAATTTATTCTATTAGAATTTCGGAAGATGGCTATATATTTTATTTTAATCTTCTGTTCTATTGTTTTTCTATTATTTTCTATCGTCTCTTATTTTCTATTCCATTGTTTTCTATTATTTTCTATTCTATTATAATCTTTAACATTTGAATTCAGATTTAGTCTATTCGAAATTCGAATTTCGGAAGATAGCATATATTATTCTATGTTAATCTATTCTGTTCTATTGTTTTTCTAATATTTTCTATCTTATTCTGTTATTTTCTATTGTATTATTTTCTATTCTATAAACTTTTCTATTCAAATTCAGTCTATTCAAAATTGGAATTCATATTGTATTCGAAATGCGAATTTCGGAAGATAGTATATTATTCTTCTATTTTAATCTATTCTGTTCTATTGTTTTTATATTCTCTTATTTTCTATCTTATTCTCTTATTTTCTATTGTATTATTTTCTATTATTTTCTATTCTATTATTTTTTCTATTCAAATTCACATTCAGTCTATTCAAATTGGAATTCATATTCTATTTGAAATTTTAATTTCAGAAGATAGTATATATCATTCTATTTTAATCTATTCTGTTCTATTGTTTTTCTATTCTTTGCTATTTTATTCTCTTATTTTCTATTCTATTATTTTCCATTCTATTATAATCTTTTCTATTTGAATTCAGATTCAGTCTATTTTAAATTGGAATTCATTGTATTCGAAATTCGAATTTCGGAAGATAGCATATATTATTCTATGTTAATCTATTCTGTTCTATTGTTTTTCTATTCTTTTCTATCTTATTCTCCTATTTTCTATTGTATTCTTTTCTATTATTTTCTATTCTATTATAAACTTTTCTATTCAAATTCAAAATCAGTCTATTTGAAAATGGAATTCATATTGTATTCAAAATGCGAATTTCGAAAGATAGAATATATCATTCTATTTTAATGTATTCTGTTCTATTGTTTTTCTATTCTTATCTATCTTATTCTTATTTTCTATTCTATTATTTTCTATTCTATTATTATTTTTTCTATTGGAATTCATTGTATTCGAATTTCGGAAGATAATATATATTATTCTATGTTAATCTAGTCTGTTCTATTGTTTTTCTATTCTTTTCTATCTTATTCTCTTATTTTCTATTCTATTATTTTGTATTCTATTATTATCTTTTCTGTTCGAATTCAGATTCAGTCTATTCAAAATTGGAATTCATTGTATTCAAAATTTGAATTTCTGAAAATTGTATATATTATTCTATGTTAATCTATTCTGTTCTATTGTTTTTCTATTCTCTTATTTTCTATCTTATTCTCTTATTTTCTATTCTATTATAATTTTTTCTATTCAAATTCAGTCTATTCGAAATTGGAATACATTGTGTATTCGAAATGCGAATTTCAGAAGATAATATTATTCTTCTATTTTAATCTATTCTGTTCTATTATTTTTCTATTCTTTTCTATCGTATTCTCTTATTTTCTATTCTATTCTTTTCTATTTTCTGTTCTATTACAAACTTTTCTATTCAAATTCAGAGTCCGTCTATTCAAAATTGGAATTCATTGTATTCGAAATTCGATTTTCGGAAGATAGTGTATATATCTTATCATTCTATTTTAATCTATTCTGTTCTATTATTTTTCTATTCTCTTATTTTCTATCTTATTCTATATTCTCTTATTTTCTATTCTATTATAATCTTTTCTATTTGAATTCAAATTCAGTCTATTCGACATAGGATCTCATTCTATTCGAAATTCGAATTTTGGAAGATTGTTATATATTAAATATGTTCTATTCTAATTTATTCCATTTGAAATTCAAATTTCAGAAGACTGTGTTCTCTATTTATTTTCTATTCAATTGTTTTTGTATTCTATTATCTTTTAAGGAGGGACAACCGCGCTACTATGGGGGGATAAATATAGAGGCCTAAAACCAAAATATTTTATATGATGGTGATAAAAATAACTATAAAAAAAATAAGAATCAATATATAAAAAAATTAAATATATAAAAAAAATCAATATATTAAAAAAACGAGGTGCAGCCTCCCATCTAAATAGTATCCCAAGTACTACACATTCAGTTCCACAGATTTATATGGTGAGGCGCAATCTCATATCAAGTCTACAGACAATAAATATTCAATCATAACTGTGTAAACATAAATCCTAAATATTATAATATATCAACATAGTGTAGATCAGTGAATAAAAAACACAACAAACAGTGCCACCCAGTGGCTAAAGTGCAAACGGTAATAATCAATTAAATCCTAATACCACCGGTATATTTCATATATACTACTCCAGACAGTGAATAAGGTGCATAAACAAAGTCCATATATCATATAAGGTGCTTGATATTTAGTGCTATCCTCTGCTTGATCTCGCAGGAACTCTTAGTGTTAAAGTGCTAGTGCCACTCCGCTATGTTTATAAGTGCTCCAAGGTGCATGCACACACCATCACCACCACTCCTATGCGCTCACCTCCTATCTTGACCCAATGGGCAAAGTATCGCGGTCCCCTTAGGGGTAAATCCTCCTGGCAATAGGCAGCGTGCTTGATGACAATCATAAGTGTGTCCACCAAGCATGTAAAATTAAGATGACTCACATAGCGCTGAACTGTATAACCATCCACAATTTATTAAAGAAAAAAAAAACACTCACATTTAAAAGTGTACTAACTCCGGTACACTCGGGCATTACATGTAACCATGACAATCCCCACTGGTCCCGATGAAGGCAGATTACGCACGGCTGCTGACTGCTTGGGGGGGGTCTGGCTGGCTGAGTCGAAAGTCAAGAGACTCCTTGTCACGTACCTGATGGTGGAGTCTGTCTTGTGCAGGGAACAACCGCTCTTGCGCACCCGATTCAAGGACCCCTGGTAGTGGGGACAGAGGCCCAAGAGTGCGGGATGGCACGAGGGCTGGAGGATCACCGATGATGTAGTGAAGCTCCAGGAGGCGTGCAGGTAGACGGATGGTCGTTCAGGCTGGGTCGGCAACGGGCAGGCAAGAAGGT
>BLSH010249874.1:1111870-1125114 GCA_018402905.1 Glandirana rugosa
ATAAAAAAATATATATATATAAAAATAATAATATCTAAAACATTATAATAAGTACACATATAAGGTACTACGATTAACCTACGGACAGGAGATTATAATATTTCTATTAAAAAAATATTAAAAATGCCATATCAACACTCTAATCATACCGAAAGATACCTCCCCAGCTCCAAAAATGGGGGAGAGTTATACACGTCCTACAGTATACTAATTGTCAAGAGTGACCTAATAATTCATCACGATAATTATTATGAAACTACCGTCGGTGGATAAAAACAAACTACACACGACGAACAAGATAATATTTTTTACTCTGCCTGTAATTATAACTGCTAAAAAACGTAAAAATTATACTAGCTCATTTTTTATAATAGAACAAGCAGCACACATCAAACAAAAATAGGTGGCTGCCATCAAAGTATTATTAATAGCACTACTTAATAATCCAGTGAGAACTGTTAATCATATGACATCCTGCACATATTGAGAGGGGGTAAAAACCTCGACCCCTCCATAGAAAGCCATACTAATCTCACAACTATACCGTAAAAATTATAAAAAAATTATCTTTATAATATTAGAGGACAGGCATCCAATTAGCATCATGGAATATACACATGAATAATATTACAAAATCTATAATAATAAAAATATATATATATAAAAAAATATATATTAATAAAATAAAATTAAAAAGTAAATAGGGGTAAAAAAACTCAAAAACATATACTAAGTCTTATGTCAGAAGCCATGCATGATCATCCCTCTTGGTCCCACCGGTGTCCCCCCCCCCAAGGGGGTAATCCACCAACAGGGCCAAGGGACATCAAGCCCCATACATAGCTAAATCCTATGGAAGATAAAGTACATAATTAAAACATAAATAAATGAATAATCCGAAATAAAACAATTTAAATCAAAGTCTACGTTTAACCCTTTCGGCCTGAAAGTTTGTAATTCTCTTTGGCTCAAGGTTTTCACTCTATTTGACCCTCTCCACTGTCTACGGTACACTTCAATGCCCCAGAAGCTCAATCCTAATGTATTTCTATCATGGAAGTCTCTAAAGTGTCTAGATAAGTGATGGTTTTTAAATCCCGTCTTAATATTATAGATGTGTTCCTGTATCCTTTTAGCCAATTTGCGTTTCGTTCTACCAATGTACTGCATCTTGCATGGACATTGGATACAGTAAACCACACCTTCCGTATCGCAAGTGATCAGATCGCTAATTTCATATTCCTTCTTCATGGTGGTAGAGATAAATGTTTTTCTTTTTCTTAAGTTACCCACTCACTGATCAGAGAGTACCTAATGGAGATTTGGAACAATCCATGAGAAAACTAGGAAGGCTATTAGAGAAGAAGGTGTCTACATGGTGGGATGTTGTCACTTTTGATAGGTATCTGAAAGTTGACATCATACCCAGGAAACTGAGATGGGATTTACCTATCAATGATGGATTATTAGATGAGGATTTAGTCAAGGAATGGGAGGAGTTCTTTAACATTAAAGGTAAAGAGCTAATACAATTTTTGCTGAAAAGGAAGCAGAGAAAGATGCGTAAAATTGATGATGAAATTAAAATTTATAGAGAGCTAGTGGAACCATTTAAAGATACACCTGAGTATAATAAAATGTCCACAGATATTAATAAAAATCTGGATAAAACGGATGTAGATACTAGGAAAAGAAAAGCGGGCAAGTACCAAAGGGATTTAAAGGATTTTAGTAGCAAACAAATATATAAGTGGCAGGCCAAATTAAAGGAACAGGAGCCCAGTAGAGTATCTCCGGCTGTGAATGTTGAAGATTCTGTTAATAATGAGGTATCTACCCCCCAGCCTCAAACTGGAGTTATGCACAGACCTAAGACCACTATACCTAATCAACAACAATATGTGAATTACCAGGAGAACTCACCAAGGACCCCCGGATGGAGGGAACAAAAAGGCAATAGGAGGGGGAATGCCAGAGGGATGTTTAGGGGCTCCCCGAGAAGAGGAAGACCCCCCTACCATCATAATTATGGAAGGGAGGGAGGCCCCTCCTTTTACAGTCCAATCCCAACCGCCACCGATTCCAACCTCTGAGGGACCACTCAGGGTACGAATATGAACGGGAACCAGTAGGACATGATGTAAGAAGAGAGTATCAAGGCCCGAATAGAGGCAATTACCATCAAGAACCATACCAGGATGATTTTTTAGATCAATGGGGGTATCGGGAGGCCCCCCAGAAGAATCAGGAACAGCAACCAGGAATGGAATCAAGAGAACGAAGAGAGGATGCCGAGGGGGAAAGAAGCAACAAAAGAAGAAGGGTGTAATAGGACAAGGCATCTTTAATATCAGTGGAGTAGCCCTAAATAAAGAAGAATTCAAGGTACTGGATAAGGGCCTTATATATGCCACTAGTAAAAATCTTAATAAATTTGATGCGTACATTGGAATTCAAAAATATGTTCGGAAGATTAACATTAAATAGTACATGCTGATGGAAAGCAATAAAGGAGCTCTATGTCTAGGTAGAAATGAACAAACTGGGATTGTACACAGTGGATTAAGGAAAAAATCCCTGTTCAATCCACAGATTAATGATAACAAATATATTGATGTATTCAAGAGATTGGTGGTAGAGGACTTGGAAAATCTACAAGTCAAGAAATATAAGGATCCAACGTATATTAGTAAAGGAATCAAAGATATTGAGGAAAAGAAGGATGTCATTATCCGTCCAGCTGACAAGGGCGGGGGTATAGTGGTCATGTCAAAAGTCGACTATACACAGGAAATGGACAGACTGCTAAGTGACCGAAACACGTACGCAATATTAAAGAAAGATCCGACTGGAACTTATAAGAAGGAACTTGCCCATTTGGTGGAAAAAGGCAAGAAGAAAAAGATCCTTACGGAGAAAGAGGCAAAGTACTTGGTCCCCGTGGTGTGTCGGATACCTATAACCTACTCTATCCCAAAAATTCATAAAAATGCAGAAAGACCACCAGGGAGACCTATAGTAAACGGTATAGGGTCGGTCAGCTCACGTATGGGTCAATATATTGATGGTTTTCCCCAACCATTGGTAAAACAAACTCGGGCCTATTTAAAGGATACTAAGCATTTATTGCAGCTATTAGAACACACAATGATCACAGGACCTAGTATACTGGTGACAGCTGATGTAGGGTCACTGTACACCATTATAAAACATAAGGATGCACAATTAGCTGGGAAACAGGCGCTAGATAAGGACAACCTGCTATGCAGTAAACAGAGGAGATTTATTAGGAAATGCCTTGATTACTGTCTTACTCACATTTTTTTCTGGTACAACAACACATACTTCCAGCAGATTAAAGGTATTGCCGTGGGAGCCCGCTTTGCCCCGAGCGTGGCAAATTTATTCATGGATAGTTGGGAGATGGACCAAATTTTTAAACAAACTCCCCCAGAATTAACCCTGTATCAGCGTTTCATAAACAATATTTTCTTTAGTTGGCAAGGAGATATAAGTAGTCTAGAAACATTTCAGCGTAAGCTTAACGAGAATAATAAAAATATAGAATTGACTTGGCATAGCAGCTGTGAGAAGATCACATTCCTGGATCTTGAAATAGAAATCATCAATTGAAAATTGTCCACTAAAACATTTTTCAAATCTACGGATAGGAATTGTTATATTCCTAAAGAGTTGTCATCATCTAGATGGCTAGATAACATACCCCAAGGACAAGTCATGCACCTAAGAAGAAATTGCACACAACAACGCACATATGAAGAACAGGCTCAGATTATAGGCAGGCGATTTGTAGACAAAGGATATGGGATAGAAGCCATTAATGAACAGATCCAAAGTGTTGTGCAAATGGAGCGAGCAGATCTGATCCAAGAAGCTGAAAATGGTGAAAATAAGAATAAAAACAAGAAGGATTTATTGGGAGCTATATTGTTGGACTATAACAGACAAGCCAAGCAGGTGGAAAACATAATACGCAAACACTGGCCGATTTTATTAAAAGATAATGAAATGAAGCAGTTGCTTCCTAGTAGGCCTCAATTCATCTATAGGCGAGCCCCCAATTTAAGGCACAGACTGGTTAAGAGTGTTGTGGATCCACCAAAAACCAGGCTGACCACCTTCCTCGACCATAGAGGATTCTATGGCTGTGGAGGGTGTGCAGGGTGCACTAACACCTTGGGTAATTTAAGAAAAAGAAAAACATTTACCTCTACCACCACGAAGAAGGAGTATGAAATTAGCGATCTGATCACTTGCGATACGGAAGGTGTGGTTTACTGTATCCAATGTCCATGCAAGATACAGTACATTGGTAGAACGAAACGCAAATTGGCTAAAAGGATACAGGAACACATCTATAATATTAAGACGGGATTTAAAAACCTTCACTTATCTAGACACTTTAGAGACTTCCATGATAGAAATACATTAGGCTTGAGCTTCTGGGGCATTGAAGCGTACCGTAGACAGTGGAGAGGGTCAGATAGAGTCAAAACCTTGAACCAAAGAGAATTACAAACCTTCAGGCCGAAAGGGTTAAATGTAGACTTTGATTTAAATAGTTTTATTTCGGATTATTAATTTATTTATGTTTTAATTATGTACTTTATCTTCCATAGGATTTAGCTATGTATGGGGCTTGATGTCCCTTGGCCCTGTTGGTGGATTACCCCCTTGGGGGGGACACCAGTGGGACCAAGAGGGATGATCATGCATGGCTTCTGACATAAGACTTAGTATATGTTTTTGAGTTTTTTTCCCCCCTAGTTACTTTTTAATTTTATTTTATTTTATTAATATATATTATTTATATATATATATATATATATATATATATTTTTATTATTATAGGTTTTGTAATATTATTCATATGTATATTCCAGGATGCTAATTGGATGCCTGCCCTCTAATATTATAAAGATAATTTTTTATAATTTTTACGGTATAGTTGTGAGATTAGTATGGCCTCCTAAGGGGTCTAGGTTTTTACCTCCTCTCAATATGTCCAGGATGTCATATGATTAACAGTTCTCACTGGATTATTAAATAGTGCTATTAATAATACTTTGATGGCAGTCACCTATTTTTGTTTGATGTGTGCTGCTTGTTCTATTATAAAAAATGAGCTAGTATAATTTTTACGTTTTTTAGCAGTTATAATTACAGGCACTTATGTGCTAACATGGTTTGCCGTGTGTCTAATGTGTGAGAGCTCCGACAAAATGGCGTCTAAATGGGACGGGTGTAGTGGGCGGCACACACTATACTGGTCTCTTAGTTGTAGTAGTATCAAGATGCCGATGAGTCCAGGAGATAAACACAATGTGTATACATGTGACCTAGCTAGGGAGACCGTGCATCTGTAGAGCCGGGGTTAGAATACAGCAAAATGGCTCCCTCGACTTCAAGAAAATGGCGGCCGTAGCCACTATATAAGTACTAGAACGTCATGAGACACACACCCCTTGATAAAGTCACATGGTTAGTGACGAAACGCGTCGGCAGGAGCCTCTTGACGTTCGACTCAGCCAGCCAGACCCCCCAAGCAGTCAGCAGCCGTGTGTAATCTGCCTTCATCGGGACCAGTGGGCATTGTCATGGTTACATGTACTGCCCGAGTGTACCGGAGTTAATACACTTTTAAATGTGAGTGATTTTTTTTTTCCTTTAATAAATTGTGGATGGTTATACAGTTCAGCGCTATGTGAGTCATCTTATTTTTACATGCTCAGTGGACACACCTGTGATTGTCATCAAGCACGCTGCCTATTGCCAGGAGGATTTACCCCTAAGGGGACCGCGATACTTCGCCCAGTGGGTCAAGATAGGAAATGAGCACATTGGAGTGGTGGTGATGGTGTGTGCATGCACCTTGGAGCACTTATAAACATAGCGGAGTGGCACTAGCACTTTAACACTAAGAGAGAGTTCCTGCGAGATCAAGCAGAGGATAGCACTAAATATCAAGCACCTTATATGATATATGGACTTTGTTTATGCACCTTATTCACTGTCTGGAGTAGTATATATGAAATATACCGGTGGTATTAGGATTTAATTGATTATTACCGTTTGCACTTTAGCCACTGGGTGGCACTGTTTGTTGTGTTTTTTATTCACTGATCTACACTATGTTGATATATTATAATATTTAGGATTTATGTTTACACAGTTATGATTGAATATTTATTGTCTGTAGACTTGATATGAGATTACGCCTCACCATATACATCTGTGGTATTTTATTATCTTACTTTCTATTCTTTTCTCTTTTTTTTTTTTTTCATTGTTTTGGATTATTTTCCAATCTATCGATCTCAAATTTATACTATTTGAAATTTGGATTTCACAAAATGGTCAATTGGTTATATTCTATTTTATTTAATTATATTCTATTAAATTATATTCTTTCCTTTACTATTCTTATATTTTTATTATATTACTTGATTATTTTATTCTAATTTGTTTCCAAATTCGGTTCGACTCGTATTTCTTTTTGAATTCGATTCAAATCGAGTTTCGGCCAAAGTGTTTTGAATCTAATAATTTTGGATTTGCTTAAAATCCTTTCTATTGTAATTCGGTTGCATCCAAATAATTGAAAATTTGTCCAAATTTCAATTCAGAACTAAACGTATTGCACATGTCTAGCGCCAGATTGGGCCAGGAGGCCTTGCTACCCAGAGATAATGAGGTTAACAGCGGATGGGCCTTGGCAACTTCCTGTACGACCCAATCTACTCTCTCAGGGTCCTATATTCCACCCGAATTTACATGCGCTAAGTTGACTGCATGGCGATTGAAGCCATGGTATTGAGAGATCCTGGGGTTTTTGGGCCCTGTGTTGCCTACAATGGTAAACGCTAGAAAGCTAGTAACCAGGAAGATGTATCACAGGATCTGGAAGGGTCACATTGCATGGTGTGAGGTCAGGAAATTGCATCCCCGTAAGTATGTGATTGGTAAAATGCTAGCCTTTGTTCAAGCAGGAGTAGACTTGAAGCTGGTTTTGACTACAATCAAAGGACAGGTTTCTGCCTTGTCCATATGTTTTCAGGAGCCTTTGACTTCTCCCTCCTTGATCGGGACCTTTCTTCAAGGGGTAACTCATCTGTTACCACATCTTAGATTTCCTCCCTGTCCATGGGATTGAATCTGGTTTTGTCAAAGGACAAGTTTCTGCCTTGTCCATATATTTTCAGAGGCCTTGGCCTCTCACTCCTTGATCAGGACTTGTCTACAAAGGGTAACTCGGCTGTTACCACCAGTTAGATTGCCTCACTGTCCAGGGAATTTGAACTGGGTTTTGTCAGTGCTGCAGAAGCAGACTTTTGAACCTATTAAGGAGATTCCCTTGGTTCTTTTAACTAGGAAACTAGTTTTTTTTCTTTTTCTTTTTTTTTGCCATCACCCCAGCCAGAAGGGTTTCAGAGCTGGCCGCCCTTTCTTGTAAAGGGCCAGACTTAAGATTGCACCAGGTTAAGCTGGTGTTGCGGCCTCTTCCATCCTTCCTACTGACGGTAGTGTTGGCCTTTCATCTCAATGAAGATATTATCTTACCTTCTTTTATTTTCCGCCCCCCTCTCCGGAGGAGAGACGATTGCACTCTTTAGATGTGGTGCGTGCTGTTAAGATCTATCTAAACAGATCTGCAGACGTCAGTAAGACTGATGATTTTTTTTGTTGCATGAAGGCCCTAGGAAGGGTTAGGCGGCATCCAAGGCAGCTGTTTTTGCTGTGGATTAGCCAGCTGATTACTCAAGCTTATGGTTTAAAGGGGGGAGCTCCCCCATTCAGGGTGAGAGCTCTTTCCAGCAGGAGATAGGGACCTTCTTGTCTTCTGCCACCAGACAGCACAGATTGTGAGGCCACTACATGGTCCTCAGTACATACATTCACAAGATTCTATCAGGTGGATGTTAGAACAGCGGAGGATTCTGCTTTTTGGCCACAGCATATTAAGGGCTGCAGTTTAATTGGAATTGTGTCTCCCTCCCCTCAGGAATTGCTCTGGGACTTCCCAGTATGTATAGAGTCTATAGCCTGCTCTGTGTCCCGTGATGTCCAAGAAAGAAAATTGTATTTTTTATACATACTTACCTGTAAAATCCATTTCTTTCTAAGGACATCACGAGACACAGAGGTCACTCCCCTCTTTGTCTTTTTGGAGTTCATTGCTTGCTACAAAATTTAAGTGCTCCCAGTGTGGGAGGGGTTATATAGGAGGGGAACTTCCTGTATGTTTTTTATTTGATTGCCAGTGTTCTTTCATCTATAGGTGGCGCATAACCCAGTATGTATAGAATATATAGCCTGCTCTGTGTCCCGTGATGTCCTTTGAAAGAAATGGATTTTACAGGTAAGTATGTATTAAAAAATCAAATTTTTCCCCTGATTTTTGCAAGACCACACCAGTCTGCCATCCTGCGCCCAATGGCAGAGACGTGGCTCATTGAAAGGACGACGATGGGGTGAGGTGTGTTCTGGCCTATTGTTGCTGGGCTGGGAGGTTTATAACCAGCTTTCAGTTGACCTGTGTGATGTTTGTTTAGTTAGTTAGTAGTTTAGTTATTGTTGTTTCTTCTCTTAGGATACCTGGAATGGGGCGGCTGTCCATTCCCTTCCTTCGAGAGTCAACACATCTTCTCTACTACTATGTGAGCAGAGTACCTTTCTTACAGGAGAAGTGCTCTGGCTTATAAACTGTGTACTGTGTATGCTGCTAGCTGCAGGGACCTGTAGTTAGGTCGGTTGAGATGTCAAAATGTAAATAATTTGCAGAGTATATTTATTTTTGTACTTATTTATTTATATTATCCCCTCCACGTTTGTTCCTTTTTTCCCCTCCCCATTTTTTTTGACTTTGGGATGCCCTTGCTCTTGGGCCCCCATAGTGATTAGGTGCTTAGGTGATAGATTTTTGCTAGAAAAGGCAATTTTAGTCAGGCCTGACTGTTGTGCATGCCTGAATGTTTTGATTTGGGCAGGAGAGTTGCCAAGGAAGAGCTGAAAACTGCAGAGAGGAACACCAGAAGGTTCTGGAAAAGAGGATGGAAGAGGAGGTGGAACTTTCTGAGGTATGTTAAGGAGCCCTGACCAATCCCCAACCTGGATTGGCAGAGGGCAGGCCTCCTTAAATACTGTGGTCTGCCCAGCTTGGGGGAGGAGAGTGTTGGGTGGAAGAGGGGAGATATAGCAGAGGTTGCAGAGGCCTCACATAGGAGCCCCCAGTCTGGTGGGGGTTGATCTTGAGGCCTGGGAGCTTGGTTGCAGCCTGGAGAAGAGAGAGATCCTGGAGTGGCACAAGGGAGCGGGAGAGCAACAGAGAGGCTACAGGAAAGACTCTTTAAAGGATCCACCTGTGTTGGTGAGTAACACACCCTGGGAGCTGGAGAAGAGGACTGGAGCAGGCTGGGAAAATACAGTACACAGTCTGTGGAGGTCAGAGGAGCCAGTCATGGAAGTGGTGTCACTGGGCAGTGGAGCAGGCCGGAGCAGTCAGGAGGGCTGAGGTGGCCTGGAAGAGGATGGGCTGGGAGCAGTAGTCCATCAAACCCTGCTAGCACAGTTGTACTCAGCTACACTTTGAGGGCCCTTGCCTGAAATGGGCGGTCCAGAGGTCCTGCCATCAGGAACGCAGGCCTCACCATGTGCTAGCTAGGGTGGAGGAAGATGCAATGGAGGTCTGATAAATATCCCTTCAGGCCTCACTGAGAAGAAGCAAGCTTTGTGCAGAAAAGAGAAGTGAAGGAGTATAACATTCAGCAAGTGTCAGTGCTGGAGGAAGAAGGAGTGTATATACAGAGGTGTATATAGACGGTCCCATTTCTTGATCTATTGGGCATCCCACAGTCCCCCCTACCCCATCCAAGTTTATTCCCCTAATAACAACAAAAGAAACAAAGTACTGGCCTGTTCCATGACTCCGGATGAAAGCAAATGTGTGATTGAGAGCAGAGTGACAGGTGAACCACATCAACCAGCCATCCCTAAGGGGGCCATTGGCTACACTTACAACCCATCCAATACTTGTAAAGGCATCTCTAATAGAGGAAGATAAAGCCACAAAATAGGGTTATAGGGAGGGACCCCTACCCAATATAATGGGTCTCTCCGGGGGGGGGGGGGGGGGTATAGGCCAACACTGAGTTTTGTACTTTAGAGACCTTAGAAAACCAGGATTCTTGGATTTAACACCTTGAGAAAAGTTATAGTTTTCTTTATCAGTTTTTCCTTTTGCAAATGCCTCACCAATTAAATTGAAAAAGAACCTTTGGTCTTCTTCCAAATCAATTGTAGGTATCTTGGTGTAACATTCCCTATTTCTCAGTACTTTATGACACATAGCCATAGCATAGCCAGACAACTCCCCCACAGCTTTACAAATTTGGTGGAGCATCCCCTGTGTTGAAAAATTACACGCTCAAGGCATAGAGTGTTTCCCATATGGTGAACCCACTCCTGATTTGCTGGCAACTGCTTAGACTCCCAAGATTTTAGAATAAGTTTCCTTGCTTGGAACAGGGCTCTAGAAATAGCTACTCTAGTAAACTCAGATAACTCATGGCCCTCCAGAATACCTACTAAGCAGTGTTTGGGATCTAATAGTATATTGGTTTGGAAAACCAAATTGATGGTATCCAATATCTCAGGCCCAATATCTGTGCAGTTTGGGGCAGCTCAATAGCATATGTATAAGATCACCATGATCTTTGCGCTATTTACCACAAAGCGGAGTCTGCTAGAGGTCCGTTTTATGAAGTTTGAAAGGAGTGCAATGAACACATAAGATAGTATGTAGTTGGCAAAGTCTTAGCAAGGTATTTAGAGAACGCAAAAGTACAGAACCTAGGGCACTCTCCAATTGATCCTTGTCAAGAGTACTGACGTCCCTCTCCCAACTCACAATAACTTTACAAGGATAATCCTCCTGTAGCCAGGAGCTGGGTACACACACTCCCGGCAACAGAAAGACGTTTCTGTCATTAAGTTTAATGCAGATTTTTTTCCCCTAATGCCAGTTTACTGATTTGTGACTCTAACAATGACAAGAGAGAGATGCACGCTGCATTCTGGGGGTTGTAGTTTACTTGTGAGAGCTTGCCCCCTGGCTGTACTGGGAGAGAACTACATGTGGAGCAAAAGAGGGTTTCTAAGAGAAGAGGTGCCTCTTGGGAGAGACTATTTAAGTAGAGGCTTGAGGCCTAACATGCAGGGAATCTGTTGCTGTAAGTGGTGGAGCTGTGGCCTACTTTCACAGACTGATCAACTCAGATACCCTGCAGGACTTCAGCGAGCAGCCTGAGTGACCTGTCCTGCAGCAAGCGGGGCCTGTTCCTGATCCATACATCCTGCATGGGTGATCGATACGGGAGAGCCGCGGTGAAGGCCGATCCTAGGAGCCAGAGACCAGATTGATCAACATCATCTCCATCCTTATCATCCTCATCATCATCATCCTCAGTGGTGGATACGTCATCTGTATCCTCTGTTCCTGTGTGGTGAGTGGGTGAAAGCCCATCTTAACAGACACTGTGCACAGATAATCTGATCCTTTATATCTGTCAGCATTTCTTCTATTAGGAGAGACCTAGCCATTAACTTTGGGAACAGAAGCAGAGTACAAGCATTCATACTTTATATTGGGTTGTTGCTACCTGTAGTTCCACAGATTAAACTCAGTGATCACTGTGAAGCTTTCATAGTTCTGCCGCAGGAAGGGTGCTTTATACAATTACAGTACACTTCCCTGGAGTTTACTTTGTTGCATCAGTCTTTGTTTGGTATACGCCATTTCATCTACAAAAGCTAGCTGAAGATCAACTGAACTGTCAAGCAAGGAACATTAAACTGCAACTACTCGTCATTCTTTTCCCCCACTTAGAGAGCCTATACCATTTGCCAGAGTTGTTACAAAGCCGCATTCACCAAAGAACTCTCTCCCTTAGAGCAGGTTGAATATTGCTGCATTTATCATCCTGGTGTTGTACTTGTTTATCTACTATTTGCTGGTGTTGCACGTGTTTATCTACTATTTGCTGGTGTTGCACATGTTTATCTACTATTTGCTGGTGTCGTGAGTGGGCAGTAGAGTGGTCTGACACTCCAGGAGTCATTCCCCTGCTCTCTTGTGCCACACTATCATGCACAGTATATTGAAATAGGTTTAGATACACTGGTTGAATCTACATAGTCATAATTAACATACCATAACATTTATTTGTGTGTAACATTTATCCAGTTATTAGAATTATTTTGCTGTGATTAAAGTTACCCTGTTGGGTCAAAGTTCTTGCTAAAATATATTCTTTGAGTAAACATTTTGATTTATTTCAATCTTGCGTATTCCATTACTGTGTCTTTACTTAAATGGGAACTAACACTATGAGTAAACCCAGTGTGTCAGAGGTGGCAGAGGACTCAGAGCCAGGATAACCAGAGTGGGGGTGGACTTATCTTGCGACCCTTAAGAGGGCAGCACTACACTCTAAATAAGAGAAAAGCATCATAGCATAGCATCAAGAGATAAAGCCTTTAGCTGTGGTAACGCTTTCCAAGAAGCAAAATATGGGGGTGAGAGAGAGATGCCAGTACCATGTCAGAGAGGAGTAATCTCCCACTTCCTCTATTTAGGAGCATATGTTAGTTTGGCTAGCTCTGGATATGTCTCATTATGCCAAATGGGAATATAGTATGTGAACCCTGTCACCCTCTGCAGATGTTTGAGCTTAGAGCAAAGGTTTTGCATGAGAGTATGTTATAGTTTGTTCAACTAACTAACATGAAGAGACTCCAAGCCCCACAGAAGGTCATGGGATCTAGTCATGTGAAGTATCACCGATAGTGTAGAAGCCACTGGGGGAGGGAAATCATCCAATGCACTAGATATCCATCCAATCATATGTTGCAACTGAGCTGACAAATAGTATACCCAGGGCTTGGGTAAAGCAACATCCCCTCTATCTTTAGGCCAGTGCAACTACTCCAGTGTATACTGGGTGATTTATCTTTTCACAACAAAGTTCTGGAAATAGAGTTAACAATGTGGAACATTTTCTAAGGTAAGAATACCAGAGTATTATGTAAGAAATATAGCAATTGGGGCATACATATCATTTTTATGAGATTAGCCCTGGGAATCAGAGAAAGCCATCATTTGTTCTAAATTTTTATTTTGGCTTGGAAGCAGAGCAGTAAGGGCATAATATTAAAAGTACAATAAT
>BLSH010249874.1:1151239-1178705 GCA_018402905.1 Glandirana rugosa
GGTAGTCTCATGGGCTAATGGACAGTGGTCGGGTAGTCTCAAGGGCTCATGAACAGTGGTCGGGTAGTCTCGTGGGCTCATGGACATTGGTCGGGTAGACTCATGGGCTCGTGGACAGTGGTCTGGTAGTCATATGGGCTCATGGACAGTGGTCGGGTAGGGTCTTGGGATCATGGACAGTGGTCAGGTAGACTCATAGACAGTGATCGGACAGGACATTGTAGACTCATGGGATCATGGACAGTGATCGGGTAGACTCATGGGTTCATGGACAGTGACCGGGTAGACTCATGGTTTCATGGACAGTGGTCGGTTAGACTCATGGTACTCGGGTACTCTGATGGCCTTGTGACAGGTGTTCAGGTACTCAGGTGGGCTAGTGACAGGTGCTAGGGTATTCTAATGGGCTTGTGACAGGTACTCAAGTACTCAGATTGGCTGGTGACAGGTACTTTGGTACTCAGATGGGCCAGTGACAGGTACTTGGGTACTCAGATGGGCTAGTGACAGGTACTAGGGTACTCAGATGTTACAGGACAGGCTAGTGACAGATACTCAGATGGACTGGTGACAGGTACTAGGGTTCTGGGATGGGCTGGTGACAGGTACTCGGGTATACTGATGGTCTGGTGACAGGTGCTCGGGTACTCAGATGGGCTGGTTACAGGTACTCGGGTGCTCTGATGGGCTGGTGACAAGTACTCGGGAACTCTGATGGGCTGGTGACAGGTAATCGGGTACTCTGATGGGCAGGTGACAAGTACTCGGGTGCTCTGATGGGTTGGTGACAGGTACTTGGGTACTCTGATGAACTTGTGACAGGTGTTCAGGTACTCAGATGGGCTAGTGACAGGTACTAGGGTACTCTGATGGGCTGGTGACAGGTACTCGAGTACTCAGATGGGCAGGTGACAGGTACTCAGATGGGCCAGTGACAGGTACTTGGGTACTCAGATGGGCTAGTGACAGGTACTCAGATTGACTGGTGACGGCTACTCGGGTATTCTGATGGGCTGGTGACAGGTACTCAGGTACTCTGATGGGCTGGTGACAGGTCCTCGGGTACTCTGATGGGTTGATGACAGGTACTTGGGTACTCTGATGGACTTGTGACAGGTGTTCAGGTACTCAGATGGGCTAGTGACAGGTACTAGGGTACTCTGATGGGCTGGTGATAGGTACTAAGGTACTCAGATGGGCTAGTGACAGGTACTAGGGTACTCTGATGGGCTGGTGATAGGTACTCGGGTTCTCTGATAGGCTTGAGGTAGGTACTCGGGTACTCTGATGGGTTGGGGACAGGTACTCGGGTACTCTTATGGGTTGGTGACAGGTGCTTGGTTACTCTGATGGGTTGCTGACAAGTACTCGGGTACTCTGATGGGCTGGTGGCAGGTACTCAGATGGGCTGGTGATAAGTACTCGGGTACTCTGAAGGGCTGGTGACAGTTATTCAGGCACTCTTATGGGTTGGTGACAGGTACTCTGATAGTCTGATGGGTTGGTGACAGGTACTCAGGTACTCTGATGGGCTGGTGACATGTACTCGGGTACTCTGATGGGCTGGTGACAGGTACTTGGGCTCTCTGATGGGAGGGTGACAAGTACTCAGGTGTTCTGATGGGTTGGTGACAGCTACTTGGATGCACAAATGGGTTGGTGACAGGTACTCGGGTAATCTGATGGGCTGGTGACAGGTACTTGGGAACTCTGAAGGGCTGGTGACAGGTACTTGTGTACTCAGAAGGGTTGGTGACAGGTACTCGGGTACTTAGAAGGGCTGGTGGCAGGTACTCGGGTACTCTGATGCGTGGGGACAGGTACTCGGGTACTCTGATGGGTTGGTGACAGGTAATCAGGTAATCTGATGGGTTGGTGACAGGTACTCGGGTACTCTGATGGCCTGGTGACAGGTGTTCAGGTACTCAGATGGGCTAGTGACAGGTACTAGGGTACTCAGATGGGCTGGTGATAGGTACTCGGGTTCTCTGATAGGCTTGAGGTAGGTACTTGGGTACTCTGATGGGTTGGTGACAGTTACTCAGGTACTCTTATGGGTTGGTGACAGGTGCTTGGTTACTCTGATGGGTTGGTGACCGGTACTCGGGTACTCTGATGGCCTGGCAACAGGTATTCAGGTACTCAGATGGGCTAGTGACAGGAACTTGTGTACTCAGAAGGGTTGGTGACAGGTACTCGGGTACTCTGATGGGTTGGTGACAGGTACTCGGGTACTTAGAAGGGTTGGTGGCAGGTACTCTGATGCGTGGGGACAGGTAATCGGGTACTCTGATGGGTTGGTGACAGGTAATCAGGTAATCTGATGGGTTGGTGACGGGTACTCGTGTACTCTGAAGGCCTGGTGACAGGTGTTCAGGTACTCAGATGGGCTAGTGACAGGTACTAGGGTACTCTGATGGGCTGGTGATAGGTACTCGGGTTCTCTGATAGGCTTGAGGTAGGTACTTGGTTACTCTGATGGGTTGGTGACAAGTACTCGGGTACTCTGATGGGCTGGTGGCAGGTACTCAGATGGGCTGGTGATAAGTACTCGGGTACTCTGAAGGGCTGGTGACAGTTATTCAGGCACTCTTATGGGTTGGTGACAGGTACTGTGATAGTCTGATGGGTTGGTGACAGGTACTGAGGTACTCTGATGGGTTGGTGACCGGTACTCGGGTACTCTGATGGCCTGGAAACAGTTATTCAGGTACTCAGATGGGCTAGTGACAGGTACTTGTGTACTCAGAAGGGTTGGTGACAGGTACTCGGGTACTCTGATGGGTTGGTGACAGGTACTCGGGTACTTAGAAGGGTTGGTGGCAGGTACTCTGATGCGTGGGGACAGGTAATCGGGTACTCTGATGGGTTGGTGACAGGTAATCAGGTAATCTGATGGGTTGGTGACGGGTACTCGTGTACTCTGAAGGCCTGGTGACAGGTGTTCAGGTACTCAGATGGGCTAGTGACAGGTACTAGGGTACTCTGATGGGCTGGTGATAGGTACTCGGGTTCTCTGATAGGCTTGAGGTAGGTACTTGGTTACTCTGATGGGTTGGTGACAAGTACTCGGGTACTCTGATGGGCTGGTGGCAGGTACTCAGATGGGCTGGTGATAAGTACTCGGGTACTCTGAAGGGCTGGTGACAGTTATTCAGGCACTCTTATGGGTTGGTGACAGGTACTCTGATGGGCTGGTGACATGTACTCGGGTACTCTGATGGGCTGGTGACAGGTACTTGGGCTCTCTGATGGGCAGGTGACAAGTACTCAGGTGTTCTGATGGGTTGGTGACAGGTACTCGGGTAATCTGGGCTGGTGACAGGTACTTGGGAACTCTGAAGGGCTGGTGACATTTACTTGTTTACTCAGAAGGGTTGGTGACAGGTATTCGGGTACTCTGATGGGTTGGTGACAGGTACTCGGGTACTTAGAAGGGTTAGTGGCAGGTACTCGGGTACTCTGATGCGTGGAGACAGGTACTTGTGTACTCTGATGGGTTGGTGACAGGTAATCAGGTAATCTGATGGGTTGGTGACAGGTACTCGGGTACTCTGATGGCCTGGTGACAGGTGTTCAGGTACTCAGATGGGCTAGTGACAGGTACTAGGGTACTTTGATGGGCTGGTGATAGGTACTCGGGTTCTCTGATAGGCTTGAGGTAGGTACTTGGGTACTCTGATGGGTTGGTGACAGGTGCTTGGTTACTCTGATGGGTTGGTGACAGGTACTCGGGTACTCTGATGGGCTGGTGGCAGGTACTCAGATGGGCTAGTGACAAGTACGCGGGTACTCTGATGGGCTGGTGACAGGTACTCAGGCACTCTTATGGGTTGGTGACAGGTACTCTGATACTTTGTTGGGTTGGTGACCGGTACTCAGGTACTCTGATGGGTTGGTGGCAGGTACTTGGGTAATATGATAAGTTGGTGACAGGTACTCGAGTACTAAGATGGGCTGGTGACAGGTACTCGGGTACTCAGATGGGCCAGTGACAGGTACTTTGGTACTCAGATGGGCTAGTGACAGGTACTAGGGTACTCAGATGTGACAGGACAGGCTAGTGACAGATACTCAGATGGACTGGTGACAGGTACTAGGGTTCTTGGATGGGCTGGTGACAGCTGCTCGGGTACTCAGATGGGCTGGTGACAGGTACTCGGTTGCTCTGATGGGCTGGTGACAAGTACTCGGGAACTCTCTGATGGGCTGGTGACAGGTACTCGGGTACTCTGATGGGCAGGTGACAAGTACTCGGGTGCTCTGATGTGTTGGTGACAGGTACTCGGGTACTCTGATGGTTTGGTGACAGGTACTTGGGTACTCTGATGTGCTGGTGACAGGTACTCGGCTACTCTGATGGGTTGGTGGCAGGTACTCGGGTAATATGATGGGTTGGTGACAGGTACTCGGCTACTCTGATGGGCTGGTGGCAGGTACTCGGGTAATATGATGGGTTGGTGACAGGTACTCGGGTACTCTGAAGGGCTGGTGACAGTTATTCAGGCACTCTTATGGGTTGGTGACAGGTACTCTGATGAGCTGGTGACATGTACTCGGGTACTCTGATGGGCTGGTCACAGGTACTTTGGCTCTCTGATGGGCAGGTGACAAGTACTCAGGTGTTCTCATTGGTTGGTGACAGCTACTCGGGTACTCAAATGGGCTGGTGACAGGTACTCGGGTAATCTGATGGGCTAGTGACAGGTACTTGTGTACTCAGAAGGGTTGGTGACAGGTACTTGGGTACTCTGATGGGTTGGTGACAGGTACTCGGGTACTCTGATGCGTGGGGACAGGTACTCGGGTACTCTGATGGGTTGGTGACAGGTAATCAGGTAATCTGATGGGTTGGTGACAGGTACTCGGGTACTCTGATGGCCTGGTGACAGGTGTTCAGGTACTCAGATGGGCTAGTGACAGGTACTAGGGTACTCTGATGGGCTGGTGATAGGTACTCGGATTCTCTGATAGGCTTGAGGTAGGTACTCGGGTACTCTGATGGGTTGGTGACAGGTACTCGGGTACTCTTATGGGTTGGTGACAGGTGCTTGGTTACTCTGATGGGTTGGTGACAGGTACTCGGGTACTCTGATGGCCTGGCAACAGGTATTCAGGTACTCAGATGAGCTAGTGACAGGTACTCGAGTACTCAGATGGGCTGGTGACAGGTACTCGGGTACTCTGATGGACTGGTGACAGGTCCCCTCAGGTACTCTGATGGGTTGGTGACAGGTTCTCGGGTACTCTGATGGGTTAGTGACAGGTGCTCGGGTACTCTCATGGGTTGGTTACATTTACTCGGGTACTCTGATGGGTTGGTGACAGGTACTCGGGTACTCTGATGGGCTGGTGGTAGGTACTCAGATGGGCTGGTGACAAGTACACGGGTATTCTGATGGGCTGGTGACAGGTACTCAGGCACTCTTATGGGTTGGTGACAGGTACTCTGATACTTTGATAGGTTGGTGACCGGTACTCAGGTACTCTGATGGGTTGGTGGCAGGTACTTGGGTAATATGATAAGTTGGTGACAGGTACTCGAGTACTCAGATGGGCTGGTGACAGGTACTCAGGTACTCAGATGGGCCAGTGACAGGTACTTGTGTACTCAGATGGGCTAGTGACAGGTACTCGGGTACTCAGATGTGACAGGACAGGCCAGTGACAGATACTCAGATGGACTGGTGACAGGTGTTCAAGTACTCAGATGGGCTAATGACTGGTACTAGGGTACTCTGATGGGCTGGTGACAGGTACTCGAGTACTCAGATGGGCAGGTGACAGGTACTCAGGTACTCAGATGGGCCAGTGACAGGTACTTGGGTACTCAGATGGGCTATTGACAGGTACTAGGGTAGTCAGATGGGCCAGTTACAGGTACTTGGGTACTCTGATGGGTTAGTGACAGGTGCTCGGGTACTCTCATGGGTTAGTTACATTTGCTCGGGTACTCTGATGGGTTGGTGACAGGTACTCGGGTACTCTGATGGGCTGGTGGCAGGTACTCAGATGGGCTGGTGACAAGTACGCGGGTACTCTGATGGGCTGGTGACAGGTACTCAGGCACTCTTATGGGTTAGTGACAGGCACTCTGATACTTTGATGGGTTGGTGACCGGTACTCAGGTACTCTGATGGGTTGGTGGCAGGTACTCGGGTAATATGATATGTTGGTGACAGGTACTCGAGTACTAAGATGGGCCAGTGACAGGTACTTGGGTACTCAGATGGGCTAGTGACAGGTACTAGGGTACTCAGATGTGACAGGACAGGCTAGTGACAGATACTCAGATGGACTGGTGACAGGTACTAGGGTTCTCGGATGGGCTGGTGACAGGTACACGGGTATTCTGATGGGCTGGTGACAGGTACTCGGGTGCTCTGATGGGCTGGTGACAAGTACTCAGGAACTCTGGTGGGCTGGTGACAGGTACTCGGGTGCTCTGATGGGTTGGTGACAGGGTTGGTGACAGGTACTCTGTACTCTGATGGTCTGGTGACAGGTGTTCAGGTACTCAGATGGGCTATTGACAGGTACTAGGGTACTCAGATGGGCCAGTGACAGGTACTTGGGTACTCAGATGGGCTATTGACAGGTACTAGGGTACTCAGATGGGCCAGTGGCAGGTACTTGGGTACTCAGATGGGCTAGTGACAGGTACTAGGGTACTCAGATGTGACAGGACAGGCTAGTGACAGATACTCAGATGGACTGGTAACAGGTACTAGGGTTCTCGGATGAACTGGTGACAGGTACTGGGGTATTCTGATGGGCTGGTGATAAGTACTCGGGAACTCAAATGGGCTGGTTTCAGGTACTTGGGTACTCTGATGGGCAGGTGACAAGTACTCGGGTGCTCTGATGGGTTGGTGACAGGTACTCGGGTACTCTGATGGTTTGGTGACAGGTACTCGGGTACTCTGATGCGCTGGTGACAGGTACTCGGGTACTCTGATGGGTTGGTGGCAGGTACTCGGGTAATATGATGGGTTGGTGACAGGTACTCGGGTACTCAGATGGGCTAGTGACAGGTACTAGGGTATTCTGTTGGGCTGGAGACAGGTACTCAGGTACTCAGATGGACCAGTGACAGGTACTTGGTTACTCAGATGGGCTAGTGACAGGTACTAGGGTACTCAGATGTGACAGGACAGACTAGTGACAGATAGTCAGATGGACTGGT
Organism: Glandirana rugosa; assembly: GCA_018402905.1. Lineage (NCBI taxonomy): Eukaryota > Metazoa > Chordata > Amphibia > Anura > Ranidae > Glandirana > Glandirana rugosa. The sequence continues at coordinate 1,158,426 of BLSH010249874.1, forward strand.
GACAGGTACTAGGGTTCTCGGATGGGCTGGTGACAGGTACTCGGGTATTCTGATGGGCTGGTGACAGGTACTCAGGTACTCTGATGGGCAGGTGGCAAGTACTCGGGTGCTCTGATGGGTTGTTGACAGGTACTCGGGTACTCTGATGGCATTTGACAGGTGTTCAGGTACTCAGATGGGCTAGCGACAGGTACTAGGGTACTCTGATGGGCTGTTGACAGGTACTCGGGTACTTAGAAGGGTTGGTGGCAGGTACTCGGGTACTTTGATGCGTGGGGACAGGTACTCGGGTACCCTGATGGGTTGGTGACAGGTATTCGGGTACTCAGAAGGGTTGGTGGCAGGTACACGGGTAATTTGATGGGTTGGTGACCGGTACTCGGGTACTCTGATGGCCTGGTGACAGGTGTTCAGTTACTCAGATGGGCTAGTGACAGGTACTCGAGTACTCAGATGGGTTAGTGACAGGTGCTCGGGTACTCTCATGTGTTGGTTACATTTACTCGGGTACTCTGATGGGCTGGTGACAAGTACGCGGGTACTCTGATGGGCTGGTGACAGGTACTCGGGCACTCTGATGGGTTGGTGACAGGTACTCTAGTACTCTGATGGGCCAGTGAGAGGTACTCAGGTACTCTGATGGTCTGGTGACAAGTACTTGGGTACTCTGATGGGCTGGTGACAGGTACTCATGTACTCAGAAGGGTTGGTAACAGGTACTCAGGTAGTCTGAAGGTTTGGTGACAGTTACTTGGGTACTCAGATGGGCTAGTGACAGGTACTCAGATGGACTGGTGATGGCTACTCGGGTATTCTGATGGACTGGTGACAGGTACTCAGGTACTCTGATGGGCTGGTGACATGTACTCGAGTTCCTGTCAGGCTGGTGACAGGTCCTCGGGTACTCTGATGGGTTGATGACAGGTACTTGGGTACTCTGATGGGTTGGTGACAGGTACTTGTGTACTCTGAAGGGTTGGTGGCAGGTACTCGGGTACTCTGATGGGTTGGTGACAAGTACTCGGGTACTCTGATGGGCTGGTGGCAGGTACTCAGATGGGCTGGTGACAGGTACTCCGGTACTCTGATGGGCTGGTTACAGTTATTCAGGCACTCTTATGGGTTGGTGACAGGTACTCTGATAGTCTGATGGGTTGGTGACAGGTACTCAGGTACTCTGATGGTCTGGTGACAAGTACTCGGGTACTCTGATGGGCTGGTGACAGGTACTTGGGCTCTCTGATGGGCAGGGGACAAGTACTCGGGTGTTCTGATGGGTTGATGACAGGTACTTGGGAACTCTGATGGGTTGGTGACAGGTACTTGTGTACTCTGAAGGGTTGGTGACAGGTACTCGGGTACTCTGATGGGTTAGTGACAGGTACTCGGGTACTTAAAAGGGTTGGTGGCAGGTACTCGGGTACTCTGATGGGTGGGGACAGGTACTCGGGTACTCAGAAGGGTTGGTGGCATGTACTCAGGTAATTTGATGGGTTGGTGACAGGTACTCGGGTACTCTGATGGCCTGGTGACAGGTGTTCAGGTACTCAGATGGGCTAGTGACAGGTACTAGGGTACTCTGATGGGCTGGTGATAGGTACTCGGGTTCTCTGATAGGCTTGAGGTAGGTACTCGGGTACTCTTATGGGTTGGTGACAGGTGCTTGGTTACTCTGATGGGTTGGTGACAGGTACTCGGGTACTCTGATGGCCTGGCAACAGGTATTCAGGTACTCAGATGGGCTAGTGACAGGTACTCGAGTACTCAGATGGGTTAGTGACAGGTGCTCGGGTACTCTCATGGGTTGGTTACATTTACTCGGGTACTCTGATGGGTTGGTGACAGGTACCTGGGTACTCTGATGGGCTGGTGGCAGGTACTCAGATGGGCTGGTGACAAGTACGCGGGTACTCTGATGGGCTGGTGACAGGTACTCAGGCACTCTGATTGATTGGTGACAGGTACTCTGGTACTCTGATGGGCCAGTGAGAGGTACTCAGGTACTCTGATGGGCTGGTGACAAGTACTCGGGTACTCTGATGGGCTGGTGACAGGTACTCATGTACTCAGAAGGGTTGGTTACAGGTACTCAGGTAGTCTGATGGGTTGGTGGCAGGTACTTGGGTAATATGATGGGTTGGTGACAGGTACTCGGGTACTCTGATGGCCTGATGACAGGTGTTCAGGTACTCAGATGGGCTAGTGAAAGGGACTAGGGTATTCTGATGGTCTGGTGACAGGTACTCGAGTACTCAGATGGGCTGGTGACAGGTACTCGTGTGCTCAGATGGGCCAGTGACAGGTACTTGGGTACGCAGATGGGCTAGTGACAGGTACTAGGGTACTCAGATGTGACGGGACAGGCTAGTGACAGATACTCAGATGTACTGGTGACAGGTACTCGGGTATTCTGATGGGCTGGTGACAGCTGCTTGGGTACTCATTTGGGCTGGTGACAGGTACTCGGTGCTCTGATGGGCAGGTGACAAGTACTCGGGTGCTCTGATGGGTTGGTGACAGGTACTCGGGTACTCTGATGGGCTGGAGACAGGTACTCAGGTACTCAGATGTGCTGGTGACAGGTTTCTTGGGTACTCTGATGGCCTGGTGACAGGTGTTCAGGTACTTAGATGGGCTAGTGACAGGTACTAGGGTATCCTAATAGGCTGGTGACATGTACTCAGACGGGCTGGTGACAGCTACTCGGGTACTCAGATGGGCCAGTGACAGGTACTTGGGTACTCAGATGGGCTAGTGACAGGTACTAGGGTACTCTGATGGCCTAGTAGCAGGTACTCAGAAGGACTGGTGACAAGTACTTGGGTACTCTGATGGACTGGTGACAGGTACTCGGGTACTCTGATGGGCTGGTGACGGCTACTTGGGTACTTGGATGGGCTGTTGACAGGTACTTGGGTACTCTGATGGGCTCGTGAAAGGTATTCGGGTACTCTGATGAGATGGTGACAGGTACTCGGGTACTCTGATGGGTTGGTAACAGGTTCTCGGGTACTCTGATGGGCTGGTTTTGGGTACTCAGATGGGCTGGTGACAAGTACTCGGGTACTCTGATGGGCTTTTGATAGTTACTCAGGCACTCTGATGGGTTGGTGACAGGTACTGAGATACTCTGATGGGTTGGTGACAGGTACTCAGGTACTCTGATGGGCTGGTGACAAGTACTTGCGTACTCTGATGGGCTGGTGACAGGTGCTCGTGTACTCTGATGGGCAGGTGACAAGTACTCAGGTACTCTGATGGGTTGGTGACAGGTACTCGGGTACTCTGATGGGCTGGTGACAGGTCCTCAGGTACTCTGATGGGCTGGTGACAGGCACTCGGGTACTCAGATGGGCTGGTGACAGTTACTTGGGTACTCGGATGGGCTGGTGGCAGGTACTCAGGTACTTAGATGGGCAGGTGACAGGTACTCTGGTACTTTGATGGGCAGGTGAAAGGTACTCGGGTACTCTGATGGGCAGGTGACAGTTACTTGGGTACTCTGATGGGCAGGTGACAGGTACTTTGATGGGCTGTGACCGGTACTTTGATGGGCTGTGACAGGTACTTTGATGGGGTGGTGACAGGTCCTCTTTGTTAATACGGGGCAATCAGTGTGATTGGTGAACACAGTAGGCAGTAATGAGCTGTTACCGCAATCTCCTCCTCACACACGATTGGTGTGTGAAGAGGAGGATCCGGTAACAGCTCGTTACCACGTTTTTTTTGTCATTCTGTGACCGGCTGTGATTGGACACAGCAGTCACTTTTCATTGGCTCTTTACCATGATCGGGGTTGAGCTTTGTCCGAGGGACAAGCCTGAACCCCGATCGCCACGCTGCACGCCCCGGTGTAGGCACGAGCGGCGTGCACGCTGAGAATCCTCAATGTCAGAAGTGACCGGCTGTGATAGGACACAGCCGGTCACGTATTAAAGCGATCTTTACCTCGATCATGGATGGCCAGAGTCCCGAGGGACACGCCCGATCCCCCAGGGGCCCGCATCGGGTACTCTGATGGGCTCGTGAAAGGTATTTGGGTACTCTGATGAGATGGTGACAGGTACTCGGGTACTCTGATGGGTTGGTAACAGGTTCTCGGGTACTCTGATGGGCTGGTTTTGGGGGTTAGCCTGTCAGTGCTCAGACCATACGCCGCACACTGCATCAAACTGGTCTGCGTGGCTGTCGCCCCAGAAGGAAGCCTCTTCTAAAAAGATGATGAACAAGAAAGCCCGCAAACAGTTTGCTGAAGATAAGGACATGGATTACTGGCACCATGTCCTGTGGTTTGATGAGACCAAGATAAACTTATTTGGTTCAGATGGTGTCAAGTGTGTGTGGAAGCAACCAGGTGAGGAGTTCAAAGACAAGTGTGCTTGCCTACAGCCAATCAAGGTGGTGGAAGTGTCATGGTCTGGGGCTGCATTTGTTCTGCCACCACTGGGGGGCTACAGTTCATTGAGGGAACCATGAATGCCAACATGTACTATGACATACTGAAGCAGAGCATGATCCCCTCCCTTCGGAGACTGGGCCACAGGGCATTATTCCAACATGATAATAACCCCAAACACACCTCCAAGACGACCACTGCCTTGCTAAAGAAGCTGAGGGTAAAGGTGATGGACTGGCCAAGCATGTCTCCAGACCTAAACCCTATTGAGCATCTGTGGGGCATCCTCAAATGGAAGGTGAAGGAGCGCAAGGTCTCTAACATCCACCAGCTCCGTGATGTCATCATGGAGGAGTGGAAGCGGACTCCAAAATATTGACACTTTGGGCCCAATTTGGATATTTTCACTTAGGGGTGTACTAACTTTTGTTACCAGCGGTTTAGACATTAATGGCTGTGTGTTGAGTTAGTTTGAGGGGACAGCAAATTTACACTGTTATACAAGCTGTACACTCACTACTTTACATTGTAGCACAGTGTCATTTCTTCAGTGTTGTCACAGTTGAGAGGACTGAGGAGGCACGCCTGAGAGGACTCAGAGAGTGCAGTCGGATATGGGTGCAGAACCAGGAGAGAGGACTGTGGTGTCGTGGGCAGTGGAGTCAAGCAGCTGCAGCCAGGTGGGCTCGCATGACCTGGAGAGGGCTGACTGGGATCAGTAGCAGCATGTGGGACAGCTAGCGTCTGAACTTTTTCTATGCTATAGGGGCCTGCGGTCCCTGCCTGTGAAGGGTGATCCACTGAGGCCTGGCTGAGTTAGTGTCAGGCCTAACCAATTATGCGCTAGCTGATCCTGGGAGTTCAAGCAAGAGAAGTATTGGAGGAGCTGAGAAGTGATGGTCTGCAGCAAGAGTAGTGCTGGAGGGGTTGAGGAGTAACACTCTGAAGCAAGAGTTGTGCTGGAGGGAAGACTGGAGTGTATATACTAGTGTGTATATTGTTGTCCCAAGCAATGTTCTACGAATTCAACTGTGCATCTCATACTTCCTTTACCCCATCCAAGTTCAATCCCCTCAAAAAAAACACATAATAAAAACAAAGTACATGGACTGTTCTATGTCTCGGAGTGTCTGAGAGGTGAATGCCGGGCTGGGCAGGGTGACGGGTGAACTATTACATTCAGCAGCCCCTTTGGGGGTACCACTACATTTATAGTAGGTATGTTAAACCACTTGACCACTTGACCTCCAGAGTATTTACCCCCTTCATGAGCAGTCCATTTTTGCTATATGGCACTGCATTACTTTAACTGACAATTGCGCGGTCATGCAACACTGTCCATACATTTTTTCCCACAAATAGAGCTTTCTTCTGGTGGTATTTGATCACCACTGGGTTTTTTTATTGTTTGTGCTATAAAAAAAAAACGACAGACAATTTTGCAAAAAAAACCCCCAAAAAAACTATATTTTGTATTTACTGCTATAAAACATGTCCAATAAAAATTTTTTAGAGACCACGTTTTTAGACGTGTATTCTGCTACATACAAAAAAGAAAAATCCCAATAAGCGTATATTGATTGGTTTGTGCAAAAGTTATAGTGTCTACAGACTATGGTATATATACTGGAATTTTTTTTATACTAGTAATGGTGGCAATCAGCGACTTATAGCGGGGCAGCAATATTGCGGCGGGCAATCTGACACTTTTGACACTTTGTGGGAACCAGTGACACTAATACAGTGATCAGTGCTAAAAATATGACACTAGCTTGGAAGGGGTTAAACATCTAGGGTGATCAAAGGGTTAAATGTGTGCCTAACCAGTGTTTTTGTGTACATTATATGGGGTTTTTACTAAGGGATGTGCTGGATTTTATTCCCTGCTTTGTAGGCAAACAAAATCCACCACATCCCTGCTGGCAGGACAGAGCTCTGCCTTGTTTACATAAGCAGAGCTCCATTCTGTGTCTCTCCTCGCCGATCAGCAGGTGCCGACGGCCATCCATTTTCCGGCACCCACTGATCGCCATCTGCTGTAACTAATGCGGAAGTGCAGAATCACGTATATATACACGTGATTCTGAACAGAATGGCCATCCTGTAGGAGTATATCTACTATAGGGTGGTCGTTAAATGGATGATTAAAACTTTTTTTTCTTAGTTTTGGATAGAATGGAGGTTAAAATTACCATCAAGGTATTTTGTTGTCACTATCCTGTTGAGGGATTTTTCTTCAATTATTCTGGAGACAATACATTAAATGAAAAATCTCCGCAAGGGTGACTCTCATCTTAGACAGTTGCTGACAGAACATTTGTCCCAGTTGGATGGTTTACCCTCAATTCTTGCTAAGACGCCAACCCTAAAATTTTAGATTCTCCCCTCACTTTATGTCTTAGTGATGGTGGTCATCAGGACAAATAGAGGGATGAATCGCCTCAGCTAGGGCACATATGATAATAAAACCTGACGTCTAACGTAGGAGTCAGCAACCCCTGGCAGGTGTACCAGTGCATGCACGTGATGCTTTCTTCACTGAAAACTAAATGTAATTAACAGATCACTAGACTATCAATTACGAAGCCAGACCTGCCCATGGACCAGCCACCTTCCTGATCTGAGGATGTCATTGTATGGAAGAAGCCTGTTCGTATGCCTATACAAGAATGTATGTATTTCCTATGCTTGCTTATGATTTTTTAATATATAAATCCCTAAAGGTACTGTATATAAGAATTAGTTTCATGCTTGTCATTTGTGATCTATTCTAAGTTAATTTTTTTTAGTATTATAGGTACTGGACAGATTGTGCATACCACAAGAACAGTGGATGCAGTATACTATGAAGGAAGTAGAGCAAGTGTTAAAACCATTGATGGGACAGGAGTGGCCCTGTGAATCCGTGAAGGACTGTTGCCAGTGGTTGACAAAGGCACAGATAAGACAGTTGCACTCCTTACTAGATGCTATAACGTTCACACAAACCAGTTAATACACTCTTTTTTGGATTTTTGTTACCAAAGATATGTAGCAGAATACATTTTGGTCTAAATATATGAAGAAATTAGATTTTTCTTTATTGGATATGTTTTATAACAGAAAGTAAAAAATATTGTTTATTTTTTTTCATAATTGTCAGTCTTTTTTCTTCTATATCGCGAAAAAAAAAAAGGTGATCAATACCACCATAAGGGAGCTCTATTTGTGTGAAAAAAATGATACAAATTATATTTGTGTACATTGTTGCATGACCTCGCAATTGCCAGTTAAAATATTGTGGCGCTGAATAGCAAAAAATGCTCTGGTCATGAAGGGGACCTTTCAGGGTTCACGTGATTAGGAACACTTCACATCTCTGTTAAATTTTACATGTACTGTACTGTATTTTACAATTTCATGTATTGGTTATATGACTTCTTGCTTCCTTTCTGTGAACAATTTAAAATAAGCTTTTTTTATTTACTGTAGGAATTTAAACAATATATTGTTAAACTGTGATCTAAACTGATGATCTACTTTATATTTCAGGTGCGATGATATCAGCACCGCCTATTTCTTAAGTTGCCATACATGGATCAAAATGCAGCTGGTTCAGCAGGAACTGGACAAATCTTGATCCATATATGGGCAGGGAGGTTGTACAGAAGTTGATCTATCAATCGACTTCTGTACAACCACCCTGTTAGATTTTCACCACTCAATCAGCGCCGCTGGCTATAACCTGCAACGCTGATCAGTGTATTCTGACGGCGGGGAAGTCAGAATGCAATAGTTAAGCGGTGAGGATTCTCCCATCCACATCAAGTGTGTGGATGGTGGAATCCAGTCTGTTTTTTTTTTGTTGAACCTGCTGGTTGAAGGAAAAAAAATCCATCTATGGGCTGCCCACAGGTTTAACAGGCTGCATGTGGGCATGTGTGACTTATTGAAACTGGCAGGTACTTCTATCATGAATTCCAGCAGTGGCTAGTTAGATTGCATGAAACCTTTGATTTTTTCATTAGTTGTCCAGTTTATAACTCTCCAAATGTAGAGATTTTTTTTTCCAAAAAACTCATTCAGTAGGTTTGCCTTTACAGTCCTTTTCATTTTGTGGAGTAAAATATAGGATGTTTTTGTAAAGGAACAGGCAACCTTCTGATATTTCGTTCCATGGTGGTGAATGAACAGCCAAGAGAAACAGTCTATGGCCAGTAAGAGGTAACTGATAACATTTATTGCACCTAGATTTGTCTGTTGATTCTTCAGTGGACACACACAGTCCAGCTAGGACCTTTGTCCTTTTAACACTATATAAACATTTTGTGTCATGCCTTTATAATAATTTACTGGCTACTCACTTATTTGGAAACTAAATTGTACCCTGTCAGCTGTACCCTGAAATATTGCTATGGTGTTTGTTTTATTTTTTTAGTATTCAAAGATCTTGATATAATACTGACCACACAACCCATCTCTACAAAACAGTGAAGAATTATTTTTCATTAGTTTTACAGCTGGGGGAAACATTCACATCTGATTATATTTTAACCACTGTGCTAACACATTGATCCAAAAACTCCTCTACTCTGATTTAAACACTGATAAATGGACCTGGCCAACCAGAAGTCTCTGTACTTTAAACAAATTTTAGTCAACATGTGCCTGAAAAAAAAAATTACTAAATACTATGTCACAAAAGGGGCTATGGATCAACCTAGTCCAATCATTTAGTGTGTGCTTTTTTAATTAAATTGTATAGCTGTCCTCTGCAAAATATTTTGTGGCAAATTAATGAGCTGTCTGATGGACAGCGTGGTGGGAAAATCTTACACCCCAAGAACAGGCATGATTTGCCATGAGTTTTGCTAAATTTGTACTGTATTGATACTCATATATCTTTGGACACTGTGCAGTTTCACAGGTTGAATAGCACTACAGACTTTTTATAATGACTTTATATGACTTAGTGGCATAGGGGTTTTGGGAGACTTTTGAAACAATTACAGACTTAAAATCATATTTAAAAGCCCAGGGAGGTTTGTCTACTTTTTTTTCTATTTCTGAAAGCCTTGGCACCTGTGGTAACCAGATATTACCACAAATTTCCCTCTGTAAGGCAATGGCAAAATGCTCTTTTATCTAGACCCAGAGGGATTTGGGAGTTTTCAAGTAGTGACACGAGGAGCTTGTAATGGCATGTCCAAACTAGGTTTCAAATTCTAAGGCTGGCCATATATGGATTGAAATTTAGCCAGTTCAGCAGGAACCAGATGAATTTTGATCCCTCTATGAGCAGGCTCAATGGATTGACTTCAGTACAAGCAGTCTATCTAGTTTTTTCGTGTGATCACTGCTGGCTGCTACAGCTGGGAAACCTCCCTCTGTCAGAATACAATAGCCCAGTGGGAGAGATTCCCCCATCAACTCTGAATGTGAGGAAATCGAGCATTTTTTTTTTCTGTTTCAAAACTTTTTATTGAAATTTTTCAATTCAACAAAAGAGACAATTATAATAAGCCAGATTCTGTTATTCTCATATTCTCGTATAAAATGCACAAAGAGAAACAATCACATTCTCATACCACTGGATATTGTCAGAGAAAAACAATGACTATTATACAACTATGAGTTACCATTAGTAAAAGGAAAGGAGAAAGAAAGAAAGAAAAAAAAAAAAGGGGATCCAGGGCAGGAGAGGTCCCGCTGTCCCCCCGGTCACGCCAACTGGGATCAAACTGTGACCAGGGAGACAGATAACAACCCACTCCGCTGCAGGGCTCGTTATCACATAAGAGACTTTTAATGGCATGACCTCCGCCTTAACAAAGTTAACTTAAGTAACCCAAACAGCCATACTCCAGGCTTATAGGTATAAGGCGCTTTGAGAGAGTTTCTACACCCCCCCCCAACCACAAGGCTGGGAAGGCGTGGAGCACCGCATGAATCAAACAGACCTAGCAAATAGAAATAATCTTAATATTCATATCAAACAGAAGGAAAAGCAGCCATAGGAAGAAGGGAGAAGGGAGAAGAAGAAGCAGAGAGGAAGAAGAAAGAAGGTAGACACCAGGTTAGCTAACCACAAGGGAAAAGGAATGAGGGTCACGATGGGAGATTTATATAATTCTTCCAAGGTTCCCAAACAAGGTCAAATTTAGAGGAAGTGTCAAGGATAATGTTGGCCAACTTTTCCTGAATCATGATCCATAAAATTTTCTGTTTAGCCTTGGCGAACGACCCTGAGGGACGTTTCCAAGATCTGGCTATTGTGATCTTAGCACCAAGCAAGATGAATTGGATGAGTTTAAATAAGGGTTTGGACAGGCCATCGGGTTTAGCATTGAGGAGAGCTGTTTCTGGGCTCTGAGGGACCGGGAGGCCCGAGATCTTATGGATCAAGTTAAAAACTTTGTTCCAGAATCCCCTGAGGCGAGGACATTCCCACCATGTGTGGAGGAAGGTGCCCTCTGAAGCAGAGGTTGGAAGAACCAGGGAACATAGATGCTAGCCGGGATGGTACTAAATACCATCTGATAATTACCTTTTAGTTGGCCTCCTTCAAAGAAATGTTAGCAATCCCCTTAAAGCATTGCAGAAACAAAGAGGTCCATCTGTCCACCTCCCAATCCACTTCAAGATCCCTCTCCCATTTTTCCGCAAACGGTGGTTTAGTTGAGTCCTCCATCAGTGAAGCATAAATCAAAGAGATACCACCTCTTTGATCCACAGTTACCGAACACCATTGTTCAAATGGGGTGATGCCTGCATAGTCATTTCTGGATTTCCACCAGGAATTCAGAAAATGATGAATTTGCAAGAAACAAAATTTTTCAGAGAGTGGCATATCTAGTTTGTTAATGCAACGCGATAAAGAAAAGGACCAGCCAGAGTTAAAAAATGACCTATACGATATAAACCCTTGTCCGTCCACCACTTAAAAGCCTGGATATCTAGACCCGGAGGAAACTGGGGGTTATTAAAGAGGTGAGTGAGTGGACAGAGGTTTGAAATTAATTTAGAGGATTTAAACACTGAGTCACATAGGGCTATAGAATGAGACAGAGTAGGGGCAAGTATTGGGGGGTCTCAATTTATGGGGGGCTCCCACCAAGAAATCGATAGTGTTGAGGGGAACTGCCTGTCTCTCTATTTTAATCCAATCCGGTGTATTCCCTCTGGTGAAGACGGTTGAGAACTGAGCTAAATGGGCTGCCTGGTAATATTTAAAAAGGTGTGGAAGACCTAGACCCCCCTGGTTATGTCTCCTGTAAAGCACATTAGCCGAGCATCTGAAACCCTTACGGGCCCAAACGAATTTTAGAATTTGGGATTGCAGTTTTTGCAAGCTAGACTTCCTGACTGGGATAGGGAGAGCTCTAAAAAAATAAAGAATCCTGGGAAGAAGGGTCATTTTGACTGCGTGTATCCTACCCAACCATGAGAGGCCCTCCTGATCCCATCTGGTAAGATCCTGCGCTAATTTCTTAAGTAAGGGAGGGTAATTGGCTTCAAAGAGTTGGTTAATGCTAGCTGTCAGACTGACCCCCAAGATATCTGAGTAGAACTCCAAGTGAACTTATAGAGGTCTTTTAGTCGGAGTATAATTTGTTCTGGTGTAGATATATTCAAAGCTGCGGATTTAGACCAGTTCACGCAGAGTCCTGATATTTCTCCAAATGTTTGAAGAAGCTGAATAACCCGGGGGGTAGACGTGAGAGGAGAAGAGATGAATAGGAGCAAGTTGTCTGCGAATAACGCGCATTTGTGTGAGCAAGATCCGCATTCTATCCCTTGAATATCTGAGTTATCTCTAATGGCGATGGCCAGCGACTCCATCGCTATTGCGAATATTAATGGGGAAAGAGGGCATCCTTGCCTAGTACCTCTAAAAATAGAGAAAGGTTCCGAATAAAAGTTATGCAATTTGACCTGAGCACAAGGGTTTGTGTATAGGGCCCTGAGAGTTTGAAGGAATCTGGGGCCAAAACCCCATCTACTCAAGACTTCAAAAAGGTAAGACCAATCTACTGTGATTTTGCAAATCAACCGACAGAATGTATCCTTCACGAGTAGGACCTCCATCCCAATTCGAGTTAAGAAAAGACACGATATCAACTGCTCTGCGGATCTGGTCCGGGCCTTGCCTACCCGGGATAAAGCCTACTTGATCTTTATGAATATATTGACCTATAAAATTGGACAGTCTATTGGCTAAAACTTTAGTCATAATTTTAAGGTCATTATTTATCAAAGAGACAGGTCTATAATTGCTAACATCAGATTGATCCTTTCCAGGTTTGGGGATGACCGACACAAATGCCCTGTTGGCATCATTTTGTAGCTCCATACCGGACCTTAATGAGTTGAAAAATGTTGTTAAATAAGGGACAATAACTGGGCCAAAGGTTTTGTAGTAGCCAGTGGAAAAGCCATCTGGGCCAGGGGCCGAGCCTTTCTTAAGGTTCTTAATCACCTCCCTAACCTCCGCGTCATTGAAAGGCAATTCCAGAGAGGTTATGTGCTCTTCCGAGAGTCTAGGGAGGGTAATGGAATTCAAAAAGGCTTTGAGGGAAGGAGAGGACGCCACATGCCCTGCATCATATAGTTTAGCGTAAAAATTTTGAAAGATGGACATAATCCGTTTCGGGTTCTGAGTGAAATCTCCCATTTGATCCCCGATCTTAGGGAAAGAATAGGACCGACACCTGGGGGACAACCTGGCAGCCAACCTGGGACCTATGTGATCTCTTTGCAAATAAAGGTGTGCTCTAGACCATTGAATTTGTTTCTCAGTGTTGGTAGTAAGGACGAGGTTTAAGGCTACTTTCCCTGCTTCCAATTGAGCCCAAGGGCGGGGAGTCGGATTCTTTTTGTGAGACCTAGCCAGGTCTTGAAAGTCACGTTCCAGTTTCTCTATATCCATCCTCCTCTCCCTTTTTAACCTGGCTGATAATTGGATGAGATTTCCCCTCATAACCCCTTTATGAGCTGCCCACAATATTGGGGGCGAGACTTCCCCAGTGTCATTCCTGAGGAAGTAGTCCTTAAGTTCCTTCTCTAACATTACGCAATGTACTGGATTGTTCAGAAGAGATTCATTTAAGCGCCATTGGAGATTCCTCCCCCACCTGGATAAACTTTAATATGTATAATTACCAGTGAATGGTCCGACAGGGGAGAATCCTTAAAGGAGGATTTGAAAACCAAGGGGGAAATAGAGGCTGGGATAAAAATGTGGTCAATTCTTGCCATACTTTTATGTGGGGCTGAAAAATGAGTATAGTCCCTCACCCTGGGATTTAATTCCCTCCAAATATCTATGAAACCTATTGAGAAAAGAAGTCTAGCGAGCTTAAGGCCGAATTAGGCGAGGAGCTCCTGAGCCCGACTTGTCGAGCATGGGGTCTAAGGCCATATTAGAGTCCCCTCCCAGAATTACACTCCCCTCGAGATGGGGCAAGATAAAATTAAACAACCCATGGAGAAATTAAGCTTAACCGAGATTCGGTGCGTAGTATGAAAAGAGAGTATACATCACCCCCCCAGAGTCCCTTTCAGAAGAATGTACCTCCCTTCTGGGTCTTTAATTTCTTTCATGAGGGTAAAGGCTAAGTGTTTAGCGAAAAAGATTCCCACTCCTCTCGTCTTATCTGGGGCATTTGCCAGAAAAAACTGTGGGCTATTGGAGTGTACATACTTGTGAACTTAATGTTCTGGGAAGTGGGTTTCTTGAAGTAAGAGTATGTCTAGATGTTGGGAGTGGGCTAAATTGAAGTATTTTTACTGTTTTATGGGGGAATTAAGGCCCTGTACATTATGCGATGCCACTCTCAAAAAGGATGGAGGTCATGGTAACTGTGTGAGAAGCGATCTTCATGCATCACCTACCGAAGACTCACCTGGCTTGTAAGAGGGAGGATGAAGGACCTGTTAAACCGAGAAAATTTGTGGAATACCCATAGTAGCCCTCTACGAAGGAGATTTCCCTGGTGTCTGAAAAGAGAGGTTAAAAGCAGAGAGATAACGAGCGGGTATAACAAAAGAAAACGACAAGAAACAAAAATAACAAATAAAATAGGGGAGCGGCAAAGCCTAGCCGCAAACCCCCCGAGTTCCTGAAAGTGAGGGGACTAGAGGACCCCCCCACCAATAGGAAGAAATAATATTGTGTCTGCCCAAACAGCAGAACTACATCTGACCATAGGAATGTCATCAAAAATATTCCGAAGTCAGAGGGAGGAGCATGGCCACCTTCCCGGCCACACCCTTGGAACCAAAGCAGTTATAATGCTGGTGGCTTACCCTGAAAATCCAAAATAATCTAGAAATACGAATAAAACTACAAACTTCACAGGGATCCCCCGACTGATAAGGCCGGGGTCACCTGAATGGACCCTTTGGGACCCGCTAAAGGGTCTTCTCCGGGTCACTGACAAAATGATCAAACAAGTCCAGGAGGAATCATCAAAATCAGTAAACCTTGCCACACAAAAAGAAAAAACACCCTGCAACAAGGTGCGAGGGCCAAAATTGGGTAGCCCGCAAATGGCCCCTCCCCCCCAGAGAGGAACAGATCCGGGAGGAGACGAAGGGAGAAGCCACCCCCAGACCGCCCATGTAAAATGAAAAAAGTTAACACACTCAGGGGATAGCAGACATCCAGTCAATAGCGACCCACAGTGTGGAACGCTGAGGTTAGAAAGACCCTGAAAAAAGTGAGTACCACAAGAGAGGGACAAAGTTCAAAAATCAGGGAGGATGGGAGTCTTTGGTTCTCTTCTGTTGTTGTTTCTGCCACATTGGAAGAACGGGGCTCTGAGGCGAGGGTCTCTTTGTGGGACCCATGTTCTTATGATGCGAGGATGAAGTGGATTCCAAGGAGATGAGATTGAGTTTGACCAACAGCTGTTACCCTTCTTGGAATGAAGAAAAGCCAAATTTCTTGCTTTTGTAAATGAAAGCCAGACGAAAAGGGAAGGACCACCAATGTTTGATGGACGATTTAGAGAGAATTTCTAATAGAGGCTTCAGAGTTCTTCTTTTCTGTATAGTAGTAGGTGATAAATCAGCGAAGACTTGGATAGAGTGACCTTGGATAGAAAGGCTGGGGGTGGACCTGGAGGCCTTCATGATCTCCTCCTTTACTCTGTAAAAGTGGGGTTTCACCACAATGTCTCTAGGAAGGCCATCAGACCTCGGGGGCTGAAGTGCTCTGTGAGCCCTGTCTAGTTCCAAGCGATGCTCCGGAATGCCTGGGATGATTTCTTTAATAAAGTCGCTCACGACTGCTTGAACGTCAGTGATGGCCTCGGGAAGTCCCCGGATTCGGAAGTTATAGCGTCTAGAGCGATTTTCCAGATTGTCTATTTTAGAAAGGGCCGATTCCAGTTGGTCCTGAAGATCCTGAATACGTGCTGTGTTCTGATTAATTCTGGAAACTGATTGGTCTGTCTTCTGCTCTATTGTGTCTATCCTAGTCCCCAAACCCTGAAGGTCAGCTTGGGTAACAGAGGTAATTTGAGAGGCTGTTTGAGCCAGGCCCTTAGAGAGCATTTTAGAAAAAAACGCCATCATCATCTGGAAATCTGAATGAGGTATTGAAGTTGGGGGACTGGACGGATCCAATTGTAAGAGTTATGTCCTTTAAACGGAGTAGTAATGAGTTTGTCTAAGGTCTGTTCCAAGAGCGAAATTGTGGAAGCTGGGGAAAGGATCTGGGCCAAAGGTTGAGATCCTGGGGGGGGCCCCGGGGAAGGTAGTACATGAGAACCTCCGTCTGACCCAGCATCCATCTCCTCGCAGACCCCTGTGGTCGACTGGGTACCTTTGGGCCCCTGTGAGTCCTTTGGAGCTGGGGTGTCAAATCCTGGCTGGCGGGAGAGATCCCGTCTGACTGATCCCGTCTGCATGGTCCCAGGAGTGAAAGGTTTTCCAAAAGGATATCTAGAGGTGACCCCTGTTTTAAAGAGATGTAAATTGGAAGAGAGGGGACCAGTGTAAAAGCAAGCCTGTAGATGCATGGAAAACCCCCTAAATAGAATTGCTGGTTAGGGAGGATCCTGTCCGTATGAATTGGTAGTAGATCCAGCTGTTTCTGTGTGCCTGGGAGTAATCTTATGGATGTTCAGGAGTCAGACTCTGTAATATATTTCAAGAGTAGGAGTAGGCCCGAGCTCTATGCTCCAGTAATGGCTCCTGCCCCAATAGTCACTTATCAAGCCTAGTCAGGCTATGAAGTCCTTTTATCCCAGATGTTATGCCCGACTGCTTTCTATGCTAGAAGTGTCCCCTTAAAAGTTCCTCCAAAGCCTCTAGCAACTCAGCCCTCCTGCTGTGCAAAGACGCTACAAGCGGCTGGATGAGTAGGCCCAAGCCGCGGCCTCAATTTGAATGGGGCTGGGTACGGGAGTCTCGTTATAGTTTGTGGCTCCGCTCCGTTCCAAAACTGCTCCAGCAGCTGTCCCCCACTCCCTCACCTCATGAGCAGGTAAGCCGAGCTCTGCTGCTCGCTTCAGAGGCTCCAAAAGGCCGGGAAGGAGCAGAGCTCCTGGCTTACACAGCCGCCATGGACGCTCCACGCATGCGCAATCCGGAGATCGAGCATTTTTTTCCCCTTCAAACCGTGGTTGAAGGAAAGAAAAGTGTATAGTGTATCGCTTGCTTAAGTTAATTGGTTGTTGTGGGGACAATGGCTTGTGTGTTCAAAGTACTGTACTATGCTTTCGACCCACAAATGCTTTCTCAGTATCCAACCACTTTTTTTGAATGTCCGATAGTCCTATACAAAGTCTTACTGAGTAATGAAGCTTTGTAGTTTTTTCTAATGTCTAAGAAGCTCAACCCTTCATTGGTTTTTGTTCTGATTATGACCTGGAGTTGATTTCTGGGCTTTTCATGTGACCAGATCAATCAATAAATTTAGAATTTAGGTATCTGAGAATAACTTGCAGCAAGTGAAATAGGCAAAATTTGAAACGAAAACAAAATATGGGTCAGAGCATTCATTTTGATGATTCTGATGCAACCAGGCCAGAAAGATTTCGAACCATTTATGAGCAGGCTGGTTGTACTGAAGTTGATCCATCAATTGACTTCAGTACAACCAACCTGTCAGTTTTTTTTTTTTATGTGTTCACTGCCGGTGGCTATAGCTGTCAGCAGTGATCATTGTATTCTGATGGCTGGGAAACCTCCCATTTTCAGAATACAATAGCCCAGCAGGAGGAATTCCCCCATCGATACTGAATGTGTTGATAGGAGAATTGAGCAATTTTCTTTTCTTCAAACATAATTGTGTATGGCTTGCTTAAGTATAGTATGGCGTGTGTGCACAAAGTATAGAACTATGTTTTCGGCCCACAAGTGGTTTCTCAGTATTAAAATAGTAATGAAATGTGTGGTTGTGGCGCTGTTCTCCTGAAAACAGTGTTAAAAAAGAAAACTAAGGCTGCTGCCCCCACACAGAACCAGGAGCTGGTACAGAACAAATGAAGAGATAGTTTTGTGGGAAGTGGCGCAGCTTGGAATCAATAAATAAAGTGCGACTGTGCTACCCCAAAAAAATAAAAATAAAATGGTAAAACTGGGAAATGGTAAAACTCAACCAATCACATAGCTTTAAGACCAGATATTCAGATAAACGTTGATGTGATATATATGGTGAACAGTAAACAAAGTGACTCTGGTGTAGATAAAATTATTAATATTAAAACAGTAAACACTGTGACTCTGGTGTAAATAAAATTAATGGCACTTAAAATTTAACAATAAATAAGTGACTTCTGTGTCAAAAAAAAAATATAATAAATAGTTGCAAGGTGGTCTACGTGCAAAGGTGACCAATCAAAGGTGACTTGTGCTATAGCAGAACCCAGGGGATCCTCTCAGGGATCACTCCCGAGTGCAAAATGACTCCTATATAAAATTGGTGCTGAATGGTATAAGAAGCAATACACATTGATCATGCGATAGGTAAAGTGTACAAGGATCTTTAAATACACAGACAAATGCTATCAGTGTAGAAAGTCCTCTGCAAGAATTACCAATCCAGCCTATATTGGCTGGGCTGGAGGAGTGTGGGGGAAGTGAGGAGAAGGAGCTCAGTGGGTGGAATACAGGTGCTCCCCTCCTGACAGTTCCCCACTCACAGTTCACGGAAAGCTCGCAAATTTTCCGATGCTGTTCCTGATGGTAACGCTGGTCCTCACCGAATATGTTGGTACAGATGTAGGATGGTATTAGGAATAGTTATATATAACCCTGTAACGGTATTCAAAACACTTACGTTTGGTTAAGGGAAGTCAGACACACGGGTGCTCTGAGCGGTGTACGATAACCGGAACTTCCTTGCGTTCCACAAACCGGAAGTGCGTAATGACGCTGGCCAGAAGCTCCAACTGACGCGTTTCATCACACAGGACGTCATCAGCCTCTGATGACATCCTGTGTGACGAAACGCGTCAGTTGAAGCATGATGTTGAAGCATGAAGCATGTTGAAGCATGAAGCTCGGGCCACTCCTACTCTTGAAATATATTACAGAGTCTGACTCCTGAACAGCCTCTGATGACGTCCTGTGTGACGAAACGCGTCAATTGGAGCTTCTGGCCAGCGTCATTACGCACTTCCGGTTTGTGGAATGCAAGGAAGTTCCGGTTATCGTACACCGCTCAGAGCACCCGTGTCTGACTTCCCTTAACCAAACGTAAGTGTTTTGAATACCGTTACAGGGTTATATATAACTATTCCTAATACCATCCTACATCTGTACCAACATATTCGGTGAGGAGCAGCGTTACCATCAGGAACAGCATCGGAAAATTTGCGAGCTTTCCGTGAACTGTGAGTGGGGAACTGTCAGGAGGGGAGCACCTGTATTCCACCCACTGAGCTCCTTCTCCTCACTTCCCCCACACTCCTCCAGCCCAGCCAATATAGGCTGGATTGGTAATTCTTGCAGAGGACTTTCTACACTGATAGCATTTGTCTGTGTATTTAAAGATCCTTGTACACTTTACCTATCGCATGATCAATGTGTATTGCTTCTTATACCATTCAGCACCAATTTTATATAGGAGTCATTTTGCACTCGGGAGTGATCCCTGAGAAGATCCCCTGGGTTCTGCTATAGCACAAGTCACCTTTGATTGGTCACCTTTGCACATAGACCACCTTGCAACTATTTATTATATTTTTTTTGACACAGAAGTCACTTATTTATTGTTAAATTTTAAGTGCCATTAATTTTATTTACACCCGAGTCACGGGTGTTTACTGTTATAATATTAATAATTTTATCTACACCAGAGTCACTTTGTTTACTGTTCACCATATATATCACATCAACGTTTATCTGAATATCTGGTCTTAAAGCTATGTGATTGGTTGAGTTTTACCATTTCCCAGTTTTACCATTTTATTTTTATTTTTTTGGGGTAGCACAGTCGCACTTTATTTATTGATTCCAAGCTGCGCCACTTCCCACAAAACTATCTCTTCATTGGTTTCTCAGTATTCACCCTTTTTTTGGGAATCTCCAATAGTCCTATCCAAAGTCTTACTGATTAATGAGGCTTTGTAGTATTTTCTAATGTCTGGGAAGCTCATGCCTTCATTGGTTTTAGTTCTGATTAGGACCTGGAGTTGGATTCTGGGCTTTTCATGTGACCAGACCAATCAATAAATTTGGAATTTAAGGATCTGAGAATAACTTTCAGGCAATAGGCAACATTTGAAACGTAAACAAAATATGGGGTAGAGCATTAATTTTAATGATTCTGATGTGGCCAGACCAGAAAAGTTTAGGCTTGTCCCATCTGCACACTGACTGGGGGGGGGGGGGGGGGGGGGGGGGGGGGGGGGGGGGGGGGGGGGGGGGGGGGGGGGGGGGGGGGGGGGGGG
>BLSH010249874.1:1181020-1192491 GCA_018402905.1 Glandirana rugosa
CACTCCTCGTCAGTCACACGTCACTCCTCGTCAGTCACACGTCACGCTCTCACTGCACACTGACTGCTCCTCACTGCACACTGACTGCTCCTCACTGCACACTGACTGCCCCTTACTACACACTGACTGCCCCTCACTGCACACTGACTGCTCCTCACTACACACTGACTGCTCCTCACTGCACACTGACTGCTCCTCACTACACACTGACTGCCCCTCACTGCACACTGACTGCTCCTCACTACACACTGACTGCCCCCTCTGCACACTGACTGCCCCTCACTGCACACTGACTGCTCCTCACTACACACTGACTGCAATAGACAACTTTTTCTGCTGCTGCTAAAGAGATCAATGATAGGTAACGTAACCTCCCTGATTCTAACTGTAGTTGTAGGCTGCTTATATAACCCTTGAGAGGATGTATGGGTTGAGGCAGGGCCGGATTAACATAGGGGCTATTGGAGCTGCAGCTCCAGGCCCCTACCTTAATTTAGGCCCAGCCTCCCAAGAACTTCCCCCTGTCACCACGGCACCGCCACTCTGCCCACCACGGCCCAGTGTCCACTGCTGTGAAAATTATTGGTTGCTAGAATTGCCTAGTATCCTAGCAACCAATCAAATGCAAGCACAGGCCCGGCAGAGGAGGAAGATGTAACTTCCTCAGCACCAGGTCCATGATGCTCTTAATCGAGCCCTGGGTTCAGGCATATGTGTTGCAAAGCAATGAGCATGAAAGACCAGGCTACATGGTTAAACGCCTTTTTAGTATCAGTGGATAGATGGAGTTAATGCCATTCCATTTGCTTGAGCATAGTACGCAATGAAGATTGATCATACGGAATTATTGCTGACTTCTCTCCCTTGAACAAAGCCA
Source organism: Glandirana rugosa (assembly GCA_018402905.1). Classification (NCBI taxonomy): domain Eukaryota; kingdom Metazoa; phylum Chordata; class Amphibia; order Anura; family Ranidae; genus Glandirana; species Glandirana rugosa. The sequence goes on from BLSH010249874.1 coordinate 1,181,898, forward strand.
CCCTGCTCCAAGTGGATCTAGTTAGAGTCTCTAAACAACCTCAACCAGTTCTGAAGAATCAAAAAGGGTCTTGGTGTACACCTTGTGCATACAACACCAACAGAGGGCAGGTGTATGTGTTCCTAGCATAGGGGTACCCCTGGAGGTGGTAGAGAGTATACCTGGAGCCTAGTAATTAGTGTTGTCCAGCTTTCGGTGGGGCTCTTCTTTAGATGGTGCACTGTCCCTTTAAGAGTGTTAGTGAGTAAGGCATTGCAGGAGGGATTCTATGTAGGAGCAGTCTCTACTTGAACTAACATTGTGTGCTAGACATTTAGAATGTGTAACTCAGCTCACTACTTCCTAGCATGCTAATCCGGTCCCAATAGCTTGGTGATCAGCAGTCCCCAGCAAACTCAATCTCACAGGCCATGGTCTCCCAACTCCAATCTTGAAGACGCAGTGACTCTCTCTCTTTCTCAGACTCACTCATTCTCTGAAAGCAGCTCTAGTAGGCTCAGGTGCAGATCCATCCTCTTGCTAGTGCAAGCATAGCAACAGGCCCTCTTCGCTTCTCTCTAATGGCTCCTCGAATGTGAGTGTCAGGAGACACCTGCTGCCCCTGGAATTCAGGTCGGGAGGCTTGTGCGCGGGCGCACGTAGCGTGTTCGCGTGTCTGTGCACGTGTGCGCGCGCCTGTGCTTGCGCGTATGCGCCGGCATTGGCTCCCAAATTGACATTTAAGCTGACAGCACCCTGCAACTAGTGCTGTCCATTGTACAGAGTTTGTGTGTGTTCCTGAGTGACCTGTAACCTGATTATCTGTTCCTGTGACCCGGCTTGTCTTGACCTTGTTTGATTTTTGCCTGCACCGACCCCCGGCTTGCCCACGACAACTCCTCTGCCTCATCCTTGTGTACATTTGCTGCCAGCCTATTGACGACCCTGCCTGTATCCGACCATCCGCTTGCCTGCTCCTTCTGTACCGCACCGCCAGCCCCTCTATCGACCCAGCCTGCATCACTACTCTTCAGCAAACAGTGTATATACTGCTCTATAAATAACCATGTGAGAATAATCATATAAACATAATCATTGCGGTAAGTTGCCACAATTCCATAGGATACCACCCACAAAACATATATAAACAAGTGTAAAACTGCGTAGCTATGTAGAAAAATTAAAAATTTAATTATATAAAGTACCACAGTGGCAATATTTAGATGTACAAAAATTACATGTATATAAAGTGCTGAAAATAATCGCATCAATAAAGTGCCAACAAAGTCCCATAAAAAGTCCTCTTAGGTTAAAGCATTCATAGGCAAAAAAGATGAAAATGAAGAAAACAAGTAGACTCCTTCACCAAGTGATAAAAAGAAAAAGGACAAGAGTATAGCTTCTGTGTCACCGCACACTCCAATTATGGGGACTCTTACCAGAGCCTATTGGCTGCTTATCGCAAGATCAGCCTAAAAGGCAAGCAGATAGCCTCTGCGGGCATGTAAGGAAGATAGGTGAATCAGCCTCTCTTACCCAGGGTAGGTGTACTTATTCTTCCCCGTTAGAACCAAGATCCATAGAAACTCAGGGTCCAGAGCCTATTGGCTGCCTATCGCTAGGTCAGCCTAAAAGGCAAGAAGATAGCCTCTGCGGGCATGTAAGGAAGATAGGTGAATCAGCCTCTCTTATCCAGGGTAGGTTTACTTATTCTTCCCCATTAGAACCAAGATCCATAGAAACTCAGGGTCCTGGAATCCATGATGAAGAGAGGGGGAGCAGCCATCCACAAGGATACCAGGAAGATATTCATGTAAAAGAGTGCTCTCTGCCTACCAGGGAGCAGGATCTATTGGCTAGAATCTGCTCATTGAATTTGAATTTTTATCACTACTCTTCAGTCTGCACGAATGCTTCAGCGGACCTTCTACTAGCACCAGTGACCCAGTCCGACCCTCGTGCCATCCTGCACTCCTGAGTCACCTGCCTGCTCTAACAGGGGCTCCTGAATCAGGATAGTAAGAGAGGTTACCCACTGCATAAGCCAGACTCTACCATCAGGTACGTGAGAGTAACGGACAACCATGTCCGAGTCTGCGCAGGGGCCCTCTCCTACGAATGAACTGTGTATACACCTGGCTGGCCTTACTCGGGGGGTGAAGGATCTTCAAGATGGCTACACCCGGCTGGAAGGCCGAGTCCTGGAGCTCTCTGCACCACCCGTATCTGGGTCCGACTAGCCTCCTCTTCACAACATCGTCACCTTGCCTATGGAACCCGAGGTACCTCTACCTGAACGGTTCGCGGGGGACCGTAAGAGATTGCGGGCTTTCCGCAATTCTTGTGAACTATTTTTTGCTCTCCAACCCTGCACCTTCTCCAAAAAAGCCACCAAAGTGGGACTGGTCATATCCCTCCTCTGGGATGAGCCCCAGGCCTGGGCTCACCGGCTACTTGAGCAAAAGACCCCAGAAACCACCAACCTTGCATGCTTCTTCCTGGCAATGGGTCGGTTGTATGAGGACCCTCACCAAGCCGCCACTGCAGAAGCTGCGCTCCATGCGCTCCAGCAGAGCCGCCGTACAGCGGAGGACTATGTGTCTGAATTTCAGCGCTGGAGTGCCGACACCGGGTGGAATGACGCGGCCCTCTGTTTCCAGTTTCGGTTGGGCCTATCCGAGCCACTCAAGGACGAGTTAACTCGCATGGGTGTACCCCAGGCCTTGGACGCCCTGATTGATCTGACCATCCAGATCGACCGCCTGCGGGAACGCAGCACCGAAAGGTCGGCCATCCCGATGCACTCTTCCTCTCCCAAGAAACACTCGGTTTCCATGCCGGTCGGCCCCCGGCACCCGATTCTCACTCCAGAAGAGAGACAGAGGTGCTTATCCCACAATTTGTGCCTGTATTGTGGAGGTTCTGGACATTTGGTGCGATCATGCCCCACCAAGAGGGGTAAGGGCTCCCCTCCTACCAAAGGGGAGGTTCTGTATCTGCCTAGCCCCAAGACTCACCTGGTTCTCTCCATCATCCTGCAGCTGCCCGATGGGGACATCCCAGTCCTAGCAAATATAGACTCTGGGGTCTGTAGCTGCTTTGTGGATCTAAATTTCGCAGCCCAGCACCGGATTCCTCCCAAGCCCAAAGCCCATTAAGTCTGGCACTGTCACTTACGGGACCATCCCTCTCCCAACCCGAACACCTGACGGTCACTCGGAACCCCTGCTGTTGGACGCCATTGCGTCCCCTCTTTTCCCCATCATTCTTGGGCTCCCTTGGCTTCGGGCACACTGCCCACACATCGACTGGGACACTGGCAACGTTCAGTTCAAGTCCCCCTACTACCTACACCACTGTTTCCAGCAACCTTTGGAACTTCCTCCGACCGTATCATGTCTGGATACTGAAACTCGTCTTGCTGTCCCCACGGAATACCACAACTTCCTGGATGTGCTCAGTAAGAAGGGGGCGGATGTCTTGCCACCACACCGCAGAGGTGCCCTTTGGCAGGATCTACCCACTTTCTGAAGTGGAACTAGCAGCCCTTAAGGTCTACCTGGATGACAAACTGAAGAAAGGATTCACCCGGCCCTCTACGTCTCCCGCCGTGGCCGGGATATTCTTTGTAGAAAAAAAGGACCAGTCTCTAAGACCCTGCATCAACTACCGAGACCTCAATAAGATTACGGTCAAGAACCACTACCTTTTGCCCCTAGTCCCGGAACTATTTCAGAGACTCAGCTTGGCCACTGTCTTCTCTAAATTAGACCTCCGAGGGCCTACAACCTCATCTGCATCAGGGAAGGGGATGAATGGAAGACGGTCTTCCGAACCCGGTTCGGCCATTACGAATACCAGGTCAAGCTGTTCGGACTTTGCAATGCCCCGGACACCTTCCAACATCTGGTAAACTATGTCTTCCGGGACTTCCTTGACCTATTTGTGGTCGTATATCTGAATGATATCCTCATATTTTCCTCGTCCCTGGAAGAATATCGCAGGCAATAAGGTTAAGGTTAAGAGCGCGGTGAGCCTTCTTCACCGGCATGGCCTATACGGAAAGGCTGAGAAATGTGCTCCAGCATCTCTTTCCTGGGCCTCATCCTCTCTGTCTCAGGCATAACCATGGACCCCCAGAAGGTCTCAGCTATAGTGGAATGGTCGGCACCAACCGACAAGAGAGCGGTTCCATGCTTTGTTGGCTTCGCAAATTTCTATAGAAAATTTATCAGCTGTCATCACCCCTATCACCCAGCTTACAAAGCAGAACACCCTTTTCCTCTGGACTTCTGAAGCCCAAATGGCATTCCAGCTGCTCAAAAAGCTCTTCACCTCTGCACCCGTCCTTTAACACCTGGACTCTGCTCTGCCCTATGTTCTGGAGGTAGACGCCTCTGAGACGCGGTTGGAGCGGTACTCTCCCAAAGACGGGGGCCAAAAGTCACACTTCACCCCATTGCCTTCTTCTCTCAGAAGCTATCACCTCCGGAGAGAAATTATGATGTTGGGGACAGGGAACTTCTTGCTATTAAAACCGCCCTGCAGGAATGGTGTTATCTATTGGAAGGAGCCTCACATCTGGTTCTAGACTTCACTGATCATAAAAACCTGGAGTATCTGCGCACCGCCAAAAGACTCAAACCATCAGGTTCGCTGGGCCCTCTTCTTTTCGCGGTTTCAGCTCCACATTACCTACAGGCCTGGGTCGAAAAATGTGAATCCAGATGCCTTGTCAAGAATGTTTCACGAAACAGGAGATCCTCCCCCACCTGTTTCAAATCCTTCCCTCTCTGAACTTTCTTTTGACCCAAGAGGACCTATTTTCCCAAATCAGACGATCCCATGCCGGGTCCTCTATCCCACCGTACCCCAAGCTATCTCTGAAAGATGGGCTGTAGTGGTACGGTACGAAGATCTTTGTCCCCGAGGAACAACGTCTGGCAGTCCTGGAACTATGCCATGACCACAAATTAGCAGGGCATTTTGGTGGTCGTAAGACTGCGGAGCTCCTCACATGTTCCTTTTGGTTGCTTCTGGTTCACAAGGATTGCAGGGAATATGTTAAGGCCTGTCCCACCTGTGCTCGCAACAAAGTCGACAGGACCAAAACTTGGGGGCTATTAAATCCGCTCCCTATTCCTGAACGCCCGTGGTCACATATTTCCATGGACTTTATAGTGGAACTGCCCCCATCTGCAGGATTCTCTACCATCTTTGTAGTAGTCGATCGCCTCACTAAGATGGCACATTTCACCCCCATGAAAGGCACGCCTACTGCAACCCAAACCACAGAGACTTTCATCAGAGAGATTGTCCCCCTCCACGGAATTCCCACCAACATCGTATCTGATCGTGGAGTGCAGTTCACATCTCGGGTCTGGAAAGCCTTATGCTTGCTTTTGGGAACTGAATTGGCGTTCTCCTCCGTTTACCACCCACAAACCAATGGCCAGATGGAGAAAACGAACCAGACCCTGGAGCAGCACCTCCGGTGCTACTCTTCGTTTTCCCGATTGGGTCTCACTGCTACTGGTAGCTGAATTCGCCTACAATAACTCTGTTCATTCTGCCACCAATCAGTCACCGTTCTGGGCAAATCTCGGCTACCATCCCTCCTTCTTGCCTGACTTAGTAACAGAAAGTACGGTGCCTGCTGTACATGACATTGCCAGTTTCCTTGTGGAAAATAACGAACTTCTGCAGGAGACATTATCCCGCATGCAGGCATGTAACAAGCGAGCCTTTGAGGGAGACGAGGGGAGTTAGACCTGCAGCTGGGTGATCCAGTCTGGTTAGCCACCAAAAACTTAAAGTTGTCTTGTCTCTCAAGGAAACTTAGACCAAAATGAATTGGACCCTTTCCGGTCAAGAAGAAAATGAATAGGGTGGCGTCTGAGCTGAGTCTTCCCCTTCTCTTCATGTGCACCTTGTGTTCCACATCGCCTTGCTCAAACCCGTGACTAGGGACCACTTCCCGGAAAGGAAGACGGCTCCACCTGAACCAGTTCTAGTGGATGGAGAGGAAGAATACAAGATTGAAGCCATCCTTGCCTGCAGAGTAAGAAGGGATTCGACTCAATTCCTGGTCAAGTGGAAGGAGTACGGACCAGAGAAGAGCTCCTGGGAACCCGAAGAACACATTCACGCCAAGGAACTGGTCAGGTCTTTTTGGAGGAATCACCCAGATCTTAAGGCCTGGTTGGGCATCCGGAGGCTGCCCCTTGGGGGGGGGGCAATGTCAGGGGACACCGCTGCCCCTGGAATTCAGGTCAGGAGACTTGTGCTCGGGCGCATGTAGCGTGTGCGCGCATCTGTGTGTTCCTGAGCGACCTGTAACCTGATTATCTGTTCCTGTGGCCAGGCTTGTCTTGACCTTGTTTGATCTCTGCCTGCACCGACCCCCCGCTTGCCCACGACCACTCCTCTGCCTGATGCTTGTGTACCTTTGCTGCCAGCCTGTTGACCCTGCCTGTACTCGACCATTCGCTTGCTTGCTCCTTCTGTACCATACCGCAAGCCCGCTATCGACCTGGCCTGCATCACTACTCTTCAGTCTGCACAAGTGCTTCAGCGGACCTTCTACTAGCACCAGTGACCCAGTCTGATCCTCGTGCCATCCTGCACTCCCGGGCCACCTGTCTGCTCTACCAGGGGCTCCTGAATCAGGATAGTAAGAGAGGTTACCCACTGCATAAGCCAGACTCCACCATCAGGTACTTGACAGTGAGGCACAGACCCTGACCACGGGTCTTTACAGGTTGCTCTCTTGCATGGCCTGCTCCAATCTCAGCAGATTTGCCTGGAAAACTGCAAAGCTCTACTCCTCTAGGTGTGGAGATTTGTGGGAATTGAAGTCCACTGCCTGTAAGCCTCCATTAACAAGAATTTTTGCAGTGCCCCTTTAAGAACTGCAATTCCCATCATCCATGGTGCCTGTGTAGTGAGTCCTCTCTGATGCTTCCATTGGCTCTCTCTCCTGCCCTCTGACAGGATATGATCTGACTGCCAGGAAGGAAGGGAGAGCATAAGTGGGGGAGAATTTCATAAAAATCTGCTGCTCACAGCAGGTAAATTCAGGATGAGAAGAAACCATGCAGCCTGCAGACAGAGCCCCCCCCCCCCCAGCCTTTGCACAGCCCATTTACACAGCAGGAGAGTTAACAGCTTAGGAAGGCGAGTGGTGGAAAGAGTGACCCGGCCTATGCAGCACATACACACAGTTCCACACAGTTGACTGGCGGGTGGGGGTGCAGAGTGGAAGTTGACTGCACCCAGCTGCAGAGGAATGCCCATTCTACCTGGGCTATCAGCTGTTGACCTGGGCAATTTGCCTGGGGATCCTTGTGCACTCTGCTTGTATCTTGTGATAAAGGCATATCTGGGCTGAGGATTGTGTTTCACTGAGTTGAGGGCCTCTATGGTAAGTATTGCCCAATGTTGCCTGCTTTAGATGAGACTGTGATGGTGATAGAGGAGGTTTCCATTATTCCCTCTTACCCCATGGTTCTATTCTATGGGTGCTATTAAAGGAGTTCTAAAGTCACAGCATACACTTTCAATTTAGAACATCAGCATTGTAATATCAGTACAAATGATAGTTATTTTTCACAATCGAATATAAGCTTTTCAATATTTACTGGATTCTCTACATGCTTTGCAGTTTCTCCTCTGCTGTTTACTTTCAATTTCTAAGGACTACATATCCCATGGTACCGTGCTGCCTGTAAGCAGTGATTCCTGTATTGACTGGGCCCCCTGGAACTCCTCCTCCTCTGTAGTTCAGCAGACAGGCTCTGTGAAATGTGTGAAACAAGCAATGCAAATTCATAGGGCACATACTGTAGATATAGAAAGTAAATGTGTGGGATTCTATAAATGTAAGTTTATGATGATGAAACATTCAGACTAATAGGAGTAGTCTACAAATAGTCGAAATACAATGTGGAATAGAATATATAATTTTGCATTTTGACCCTTTACACTTTATGACTATTTAATACAGTGAAGCGCTCTAGTATAGCAACGATCTTAAAAAATATGTATTTAAATCTCTCAAATGGATCAAATAACATGCTTAATTGCAACCGGAAATAGAAGTTGTGCAGAAAGTCCCATATACAGTTCTATAAACTTGTGGTTAATATTTGTGACAGAATCAGCAAAAATGATCGTGTTCAAAGAAAACAAATCTTCCCCAAATAGTTCAACCACAATCTTCCACCACTAGTGCCACCAGTGTGCCCAATAAGGTGTTTCCTTACCTGATGAGATGGACCTCACTGCTAATAAAGGAGGTCAATAAACACTTTTTATAAAAGTCATATCAGCTGCACCCAGGTCTCCTCTGCAGCACTTCAGAGCTCCACATGCGTAATCATAAAAGGCACAAAAAGACTCTCATACTGTAAAACTGTTGTCCCATTTATTAAGAAAGAATTAAAATGCACTCACAGGATAAAAGTGTCACGTAGCAGCTATAAGCTTTTTTGCTATGAATAACAGGAGAATTGTTGTGTAAATCTGTGGTGTATAAAGCCATCCAGCCATCCCAGTATACATATCTTCAGATCCAACAAAATATGAATACTACTAAATACCTTTTTAATAGTATCCAAAACAAGGGTCCAATACCTAACCAAGTTTGTGGCATCTCCACATCATAATCGATGAAGCCTTTTTCAACCAGGGTGCCCTGGGCACAGTGGTGTGCCTTCAGATTTCTCCATGGGTGCCTTAGCAAAAAAAGTCTAAAAATTGCCCTAAAATTGTATACAAAACAGCTTGTGGATCAAGCCTGCCTTTCAGGTATACCAAGTTGCAGGTTTTCATTGTACACCATTATAACCTTCCAGCTGCTGGCATCCTATCAACCAATGATGCCATTGGTTAATAAGAAAATCATTGGGTGCCTGCATAGCATCTTTGTTAGAACCTCCCCTGCCCCTCTCCATCAGTACTGGGGTCACATTAGCTGAGTAAGGGAGAGAAATATTGCAGTACCAGTCAGTACCAGTATGCAAAGGTGTATTTGCTTTGTAAGAATAAATCACCTCTAACATTGGGTGACTTATGTTTGTGGATGTTGCCAGGGCAGCCATCAGAAATATTGGGGCCCCTTACACAGCTTTAGACCTGGGCCGCCCTGTCTGTCCACCAACATTTCCCAGGGCCCGCCCACTGGCTATCCCACCACATCCGCCCTCTGGCCAGGGTTATACACATGTTGCAGCCGCAGTAGGAATTATACACCCTGTCACACTTACCAGGTGTAACCTGCCAAGCATGACCCATTCAAGTGAAGTGAAGTGTGCAATGCATGCTAGTGTGGGATCCAAGGGGTTAAAAAAACAGTGCACAGGCAGCACAGCCTCACCTGATGCTTGTAATAAGACCTCACATGGAACCATAGGTGCTGGAGGTCCCACACTTGGACCAGTTGTGGTCCAGGGGGTCCTCTACATGTAAGCTAAGTTTGGTATTTCTATCGCCTATGGTTCGGGAGAACGGTGTCCCCAAACTGGGTGCCCCCCCTCCCATAGACTCCAATGTTAACACCGAAATTTACCCGACAATTGCTGGTCAATGACCAGTCAATTTGGGGACCTGGTACAGCCATACCATAGGTGCTGGAGGCCCCAAACTTGGACCTGTTGTGGTTCAAGGGGTCCTCCTTATGTGACCCAAGTTTGGTATTTTTATCCCCTATGGGTCGGGAGAACAGTGTCCCCAAACCTGGTGTCCCCCTCCCACAGACTCCAATGTTAAGTCCGAAATTCACCCGACAATTGCTGGTCAATGACTGGTCAATTTGGGGACCCGGTACGGCTGGACCATAGGTGTTGGAGATCCCAAACTTGGACCAGTTGTTACCCAGGAGACCCTCTCTATGTGACCCAAGTTTGGTATTTTCATCGCCTATGGTTGAGTCAAGGGGCCCTTACAACAAAGACTTTAGCAGTCTTTAACATTGGAGTCTATGGGAGGGGGACACCCAGTTTGGGATACTGGGGCCCCTTACAACAGTACTGCCTGTACCCCCTGATGGTGGCCCTTGATGTTGCTGCATTATGGAGAACAATTACTTTAGATTTTTACATTTTAGAATGGGGTGCCTAGAGATTTATATAATTTTAAAGGGTGCCTTGACTGAAAAAAAGGTTGAGAAACACTGTATTAACCACTTCAGCCCCGGAAGGTTTTGCAGCTTTAGGACCAGAGCACTTTTTGCGATTCGGCGCTGCGTCGCTTTGACTGACAATTGCGCGGTCGTGCGGCGTTGTACCCAAACAAAATTTGCGTCCTTTTTTTCCCACAAACAGAGCTTTCTTTTGGTGGTATTTGATCGCCTCTGCGTCATTTCTTATCGCCGCTATAAACAAAAGAAGAGCGACCATTTTGCAAAAAAAAACAAATTTCTTACTTTTTGCTAAAATTCAAATCCAAAAAAAAAATATAAAAAAACATTTTTTTTCACCGTTTTTGGCCGATTTATATAATTCCTCATATTTGCGATAAAAAAAATTGCAATCGGCGTTTATTGATTGGTTTGCGCAAAAGTGGCCGCGTTTACGGATGGTGAGAATTCATTTCTGGGGTTTTTATTTATTTTATT
>BLSH010249874.1:1218326-1230505 GCA_018402905.1 Glandirana rugosa
CACACTTCTCACCCTCTTCTCCCAACGTAACTGTTAGGTTGTGTTACCCGTCGTGTAACTTATGTAAAATATTCACCAGTCTTTGAACATTTATTGAGTACTTTCTTATTTCAATGTAATTTTGGTTCGTGTGGTAACAAAAAGAACACTTTAAGGGTTATTCAAACTACACAGTGTACTGGGAGAAGGATAACTTTTTTGTTTTCAACCTAAGTTTTACCGGCTGAAGTTTTACCGGTGGTACCAGTGGTGGGAACTGTATTCTTTCATGAGTTATTTACAAGTTTCTGACCACTTATAAAATGTATTCAATGTGCTGCCCATTGTGTTGGATTGTCAATGCAACCCTCTTCTCCCACTCTTCACACACACATTTCCTGACAACCTATCACATTTTTGAAGGCCCTTAATATTTCTAACACATAGCATGTACATACCAAGAAATACAACCCAAAATACATTCTGCTGAGCAAAGGGTGAACAAAAGATTACCTGTGGTTTTAGTAGTGCAGTTTTCCACAAGTAGAGAGCACTGATCCAGGCAGCAGGCAGGGACATGGTCAGTGACAGTGAACGGAAGTGTCCAGGCAGCAGGCAGGAATATTGTCCATAGTCATTACATTATCACAGTATCACAATATTTTCTGGTGGGCCTTCAGGGTACAATAGGGTGGTGATGATTTCTTCTTGGTAATAAAGATAGGATATGGGGGTCTGAGTAGATTTTTGGTAAATAACATAAGTGTTATACATGGCCAAACTGAAAAAATAAATAGAGACTTTTGTGTACCAATGGCTGGATTTTCTTGTGGGGAGGTAGAGTTCGATCATCTGATCATTGAAGTCGACTCTCCCCATGAACAGATTATAGTCGTGGACACAAGCTGGTTTCCGGATTGAGCCATTTCTTCTGGGGATTTCCACGTAGGTGCCGTCATATATCGATGTGAGGATGTGGACATTTTATCTGTCCCTCCACTTGACAGCTAATAGCTCCTCATTCCACAAAGACGCCGTCTCCCCTCTTCATAGCCTTTCATTAACGAGCCTTTGCGGGAAGCCCTTCCTGTTGGCTCTCACTGTACAGCATGCTGGAGTCTGCCTCTGGTAAAGATTGCGGAAGAGGGGCAAGCTTGAGTAGAAATTATCCACATAGATATGATGACCCTTTCCAACTTTTCCTCTGGCTCCAATGTACTTTGGGCATTCAGGGGGATGCAGCTGGGTGTCCTTCCCTTCATACACCAGGAAGCGTAGATGTACCCCGTGGCTCGGTCACAAAGCTTGTACAGCTTAACCCCATATGGGGCCTTTTTGCTGGGGATAAACTGCTTGAAGCCCAGCCTGCCTGTGAATTTGACAAGTGACTTGTCAATGGAGATATTTTTCTCGGGGGTATATAACTGGGAGAATTTTTCAGAGAAAAAATTTAGAAGTGGCCGATTTTAAAAGATTTATCATAATTTGGGTCATATTGGGGAGGGCATGGGTGTTGTCATTATAATGGAGGAATCGCATAATCATTAGAAATCCTGACCTTGGCATAAGGGATGAGAAGATTGGCATGTGGTGGTTGGTGGACCAGTAGGAATATAATTTGGGTTTTTTGTGAGTCCCATATTAAAATTTAGGCCTAAATTTTTTTTTTAAATTCCTCCACGGTAAGTTCTCTCCACTCAAAGGGACAGGTGTAGCTTGAACCAGGGTTGCTTGCTATAAACTGTTGTGCATAGAGGTTGCACTGGGCCACAATGGGCGATAGTAGGTCTTCAGTAAAAATGAAATGTAAAAAATCAATAAGGGCAAAATTATTGGTATTCACCTGGACACCTGGCTGGGTGGTGAAAGGTGGGATATTTGCTGCTCCTGAATTAGGGGGAGGCCACAGGGGGTTCTGAATGGCATAGGGAAGGCTGTCATAGGTCCTAAACCTTTGGGGCTGAGATGACACCCCACTAGTGCGTGGCCTTTGTTGCAGTGGTACTCTATTTCTCGTGGATGGCACTGCACTAGAGGTGGATGGCACTGAGCTGCTGGTTGATGCCACTGCTCTACTTGTAGTAGGCTGATGCTCCAAGCCAGAATGCCTTTGTTTCATGGGTTTCAAGCTCTCTTCCTCTGATTCTGTAGCAGACCCACTGCTTAAAATGGGCTCATATAATCAGAATCACACTCAGACTCTGAGAGCTCCCCGCTGCTCTCGTCACTCAGGCTAAGAAGCTGGTATGCCTCCTCACTGGAGAAAATAGTTTTTGCCATACTGGTGCACTGCTAGGTACTGATGAGGATGCACTAATGTGTGTTGATGAGGGTGCACTTCTGGGTGCTGATGAGGGTGCACTGATGTGCACAGATGAGGGTGCACTGCTAGGTGCTGATGAAGGTGCACTGATGTGCACTGATGAGGGTGCACTGATGTGCGCTGATGAGGGTGCACTGTTGGGTGCTGATGAGGGTGCACTGATGGGTGCTGATGAGGGTGCACTGCTAGGTGCTGATGAGGGTGCACTGCTGGGTGCTGATGAGGATGCACTGCTGGGTGCTGATGAGGATGCACTGCTGGGTGCTGATGAGGGTGCACTTATGTGCACTGATGAGGTTGCACTAATGTGCACTAATGCAATGCGGCTACACTGATTAGATGGCACTGATGTGCACTGATGAGGATCCACTGATAGGGTGGCACTGATGAGCACTCCTTTATGGGCACTGATCTGCACTATTGGGCACTGTAGTGGCACTAATGAGCACTGTAGTGGCACTGATGGCACAGATGAGCACTGTAGTGGCACTGATGGCACAGATGAGCACTATAGTTGCACCAATGGGCACAGATGACACTGATGGGCACAGGTGGCACTGTAGTGGCAATAGTGGCACTGATATGGCACTGATGGCACAGATGAGCACTGTAGTGGCACTGATGGGCACAGGTGGCACTGATGGGCACTGTAGTGGCACTGTAGATGCACTGATGGCACTGTAGGACACTGATGTGATACTGGTGGCACTAATGTGGCACTGTAGTGGCACTGATATGGCACATATGTGGCACTGGTAGCACAGATGTGGCCCAGATGGCACAGTAGGGCACAGATGTATCACTGTATGGGACTGCTGGGCACAGTAAAAATTAAAATAACTCACAGTTGGGCACACAATCTCCTCTCCACACATGTTGTATTGGTGTGAGGAGGGAGTTGAACCCCTGGATGATCCTGGCTTGTTTACATTCTGATCGCTTCATCATTGCATGGAGTGATCACGTGGTAAAGGGCCACAGTCATTGGCCCTTTACCACAATCCGTGACAAGTACGGACAGTCCCGTGTGCGTGCCCCAGGGGGCGCACGATTGTGGGAGGACGTCATTGTATGCCCTCCCAGAATTATCCGATTGCGCTGCAGCCATCATTCAGCTATGGCCCAGCCGGCAAGTGGTTAAAAGTGGTTAAAAAGTTTTATGGTCACACTGAAAAAATATGTAGAAGAATATATATCGGCCAAAGCTGATGAATAATTTTCTTTTTTATATTTTTTTTTGGATATTTATTATAGCAAAAAGTAAAAAATATGGTTCTTTTTTCAAAATCGTCGCTCTTTGTTAATAGTGCAAAAAATAAAACCTGCAGAGGTGATCAAATACCACCAAAAGAAAGCTCTATTTGTGGGAAAAAAATTATAACCATTTTGTTTGGGTACAACGCCGCACGACCGCACAATTGCCATTCAAAATATGACAGCGCTGAAAGCCTAAAATTGGTCTGGGCAGGAGGGGGGTTTAAGTGCCCAGTATGCAAGTGGTTAAACCATTCAGAGTAAGAATCATTAACCACTACTTTCTGAATTTGGTCTTTTAGTCAGTTTTCTATCCATTTACAAACTGATTTTTGCTGACCTGTAGACTTTGCCATGTGTGGGGAACTGTGTCAAATGCTTTTGCAAAATCCAAGTATATCTCATCCATAGCCACCCCTCTGCCTAAGGTTTTACTTACCTCATCATTAAAAAGATATCAGATTTGTCTGACAACTTCATGAATCCATGCTGTGTGTTGCTTAAAATATTTTTTCCAGCAAGAACTCATCTATGTGGTCTTTTTTTTTTTTTTCCATTAAATTTTTATTGGATTTTTAAGAATCATACAACGAAGAAAAAAAAAAGCAATAATAGATAATATGGTTTCAAGAACACAGAGTGAAGTATGACTTGATAAAGGTATTAGACGCATGCTCTCAATGAGGCCTCTGGGTATCTGAATAATTCCAAGTATGAGTGAGAGGTAGCGGTATCGTTGCCCTGACACCCCCATTGGGAACAAAACTGTGTCTTGGGCTTAATAATAGTTAATACCTTTTGGTCACATTGAGGCATGAGTCTGCTTGAAGTAAGGCTTCTACAGTTGTGTTGCATATGAGTTCTAAGAAACAAAACATATTTATATTATTTCAGTAGAGAAGATGAAAGAGGGAAGGAGCAAGAGGAGGAATAAGAAATGGGGGGGAAACAGGTAGGGATTGTTGGTGAACTGGTATAGCCCGAGTAGAGGGTTGAAGTAGTTATTTCAGGTGTGGTAGTAGACCTTTATATAAAGGATTGTTGAAATTATGCTGCTTGGATTAGTCAGCGTTGTTTAGATTAAGTCTTAGAGTATAGGATATATCCAGAAAATTCGAAGCTGAGAGTCATCAGTTATGTGGGTTAGCTTTGGAATGAGGATTGTGGGTGTGTTGTCCATGGGTGCCAATCTTTGAGGAACAGATCTTGTTTAAGGTGAGCTTTTGCGAAAGAGTATTCCTGCTGAGCGTGGTCGTTGAGGATGAGAGTCACTTCACTGATGCTTGGTGGGGTAGTAGATGTCCATTTGCGGGCTATAGCGAGTCTGGCCGCTATAAAAATATGTGTAAGGATGGAGTGGTACTTAACGGGCCATGTTTCGATGCCTATTCCAAGTAGGGCTACTTTGGGGCCCGGAGATAGTTTATGGTTGATGATGGAAGAGGTTAATTTGAAGAGTTGATCCCAGAAAGGTTGGATGAAAGGGCATTGCCACCATATGTGGTAAAGAGAACTTTGGTTGTTGCATTTTCTCCAACATAGCGGAGACTGGTCTGGGTATATCTATGTGGTCTTTTATACAACTCTCCAGTATCTCCCCAACTATAGAAGTTAAACTAACAGGTCTATAGTTACTTTGTAAAGGCTTTGGTCCCTTTTTAAAAATAGACACAACGTTGGCCTTATGCCAATCTAGTGGTACTATTCCAGTCATTAAAGCATCCCTAAAAATTAGAAACAATGTCTTTGAAATGACAGAGCTCAATTATTTTAGGATCCGTGGGTATATGCCATCTGGTCCAGGTGATTTATCCACTTTTATTCTGTCTAAATATTTCTGGACCATATCACTTTTGAGCTATTGTGTATCATTTGGGGTTGGGCCAATACTATCTCCATTATCTCCCCCCCAAAGGTCATGATATATCTAGTAATAGTTACACACATTCAACTGGACTTCGCATTCTGCTGCCGGCATAAGCCATACATGGTGTCAGCTAGGGAGTTAAAGTTTATCTATGGTCATACTTTAAAAAAAAAAAAAATTCCACATTGAATTTCAATTATAATCAGTTCAACTTGATTCAGGTGCCCCAGTGACGAAGTCTATTAGGACGAAACGTACATCGGGCAGGCAGGAGTATCGGTGACGTCAGTTCATTCGTATGGACGCCAGACGCTATGATTATCTGAAAAAGCTTGTTTTTATCTTCATCATTGTGACTACTGAGTAGTACTTTTTATTAATAAAAATCTGGTTCCATGGATGTTGCTCAATGAGCCTGTCTTCTTCCTCTTTTTATCTGCATCATGCCCCTTCTATGGGACTGAGGATCAAATACAGAGTGGGAGTTAGAGGAGAAGAGGAGAGCTCAGCTATAACGATATATAGAATTGCGAGTGCAGTACCAGCATGTACCTGAGAGTGTTTGCAAATAGATGTTTTTGACCTGCAAGGGTCAGATATTCTGGTAAGAGGCTATAATCCCTTTGGTTTGTAGTGGAGCACGAGGTGATGATCGTTTCCATACTGTGGAACATATCTGGAGGATACTTTGCACTTTAATCGGCTGTTGGCACTATTCTTAATTACACTTCTTGCTGCATGGAACTTTACACTGTTTCATCTCTATATACCAGCATTAATTAATGTATTTGGAATACTACACATGTGCAATTTTTCAATGAAATTCAACAAATTAGTGTTATTCGGAAATATTCAAATTAACGAAAACCCATTTTACAAATTTTTCCGAAAAGGGAGAATTCAAAAGAACAAAAATCTGAAATTCGAAAATCCGACAATTCAAAAGAACAAAAATCTGAAATTCGAAAGTCCGACAATTCAAAAGAACAAACATCTGAAAATTAAAAAATCCTAAAATAAGAATAAAAATCCAAAATTTCAAAAGAATAAAAATCTGAAAACTTGAAAATCTGAAAATGAAAAAATCCGAAATAATAACTAACTAACTAATAATGACTACAACCAACTATTAAATTATGGGTATTGGAATTTCCTTTCAAATTTGGCTGTTAGTAAACGTAACACATACGAATTTATCCGAAGTTACGAATTATCTGAAATAACGAATGCCGCATCTAATCTAATGGAACGTAATAATAAAAAATAATATTAAAAAACTTTTTATTATTATTTATTATTATTAAAGTGGTTGTCAACTCGTGACAACCACTTTAACCTATAGGGAAGCCTATAATAAGGCTTACCTGTAGGTGCCCTGCATAGCTCCTAAACCTGCATGGTTTAGGAGATATACAGGGTGGGCCATTTATATGGATACACCTTAATAAAATGGGAATGGTTGGTGATATTAACTTCCTGTTTGTGGCACATTAGTATATGTGAGGGGGGAAACTTTTCAAGATGGGTGGTGACCATGGTGGCCATTTTGAAGTCGGCCATTTTGAATCCAACTTTTGTTTTTTCAATAGGAATTCTTTCATGAGTTATTTACAAGTTTCTGACCACTTATAAAATGTGTTCAATGTGCTGCCCATTGTGTTGGATTGTCAATGCAACCCTCTTCTCCCACTCTTCACACACTGATAGCAACACCACAGGAGAAATGCTAGCATCTGAAACTACGGATACTGGAAGCCTGTGCTAGCATTTCTCCTGCGGTGTTGCTATCAGTGTGTGAAGAGTGGGAGAAGAGGTATGTATTTTGGGTTGTATTTCTTGGTATGTACATGCTATGTGTTAGAAATATTAAGGGCCTTCAAAAATGTGATAGGTTGTCAGGAAATGTTTGTGTGAAGAGTGGGAGAAGAGGGTTGCATTGACAATCCAACACAATGGGCAGCACATTGAACACATTTTATAAGTGGTCAGAAACTTGTAAATAACTCATGAAAGAATAAACTTACGTTAAAACCAAGCACACTATTGTTTTTCTTGTGAAATTCCCAATAAGTTTGATGTGTCACATGACCCTCTTCCTATTGAAAAAACAAAAGTTGGATTCAAAATGGCTGACTTCAAAATGGCCGCCATGGTCACCACCCATCTTGAAAAGTTTCCCCCCTCACATATACTAATGTGCCACAAACAGGAAGTTAATATCACCAACCATTCGCATTTTATTAAGGTGTATCCATATAAATGGCCCACCCTGTACAGTGTACTGCTGTTGCTGACATCATTCGGCACATGCGCAGTGAAGAAACGGCCTCTGTGCCGTTCCTTCACTGTGATTGTGCCGTGACTGGCGGCTCCCGCGCGCATGTGCGGGAGTGACATTACGGGACTCCGGCCAGTCACAGAGCCGGAGTCGTGGCCCTGGAAGGAAGAGGGGCTGAAGATGGACGCTGCCTGCACAGGGGACATCGCTGGACGTCGCAGGCTTTGTTTGCAGGTAAGTAACACATAATGGGCTACTATGCGATGCATAGTAAGTAGCCCATTATGCTTCTACTTTTCAGGGGAATATTGAGGAAGTGAACCCCATCAGGGTTTACTTCCTCTTTAATTCTTAATATCAATTATTATTTATTATTATTAATAAAAAATGCTTTTAATTATTATTATTTATTTAATTTGTTACGTTCCATTCGTTCCATGCGGCATTCGTTATTTCGGATGATTCGTAACTTTGGATAAATTCGTATTCCTTACATTCACCGCATCTAAACGAATGGAACGTAACGAATTCAAATTTTTCCAAAGTTTCAAATTTGTTTCAAATAACGAATTTCGATCATAACGAATGACCCAAAAAAACGAATGAAACGAAAGCTAACACATTTTTCGGCAGTGCATATGTCTATGGAATACACATGAATTTATTATATTTATTGGGAATTGTTTGCACTTTATTAACTGTTTTGCACTGAGATGATCAATTACAGCACTATTTTGCACTTTAATAATTTACACGTGAAATTTGATATATCTATTGTGTATGGATAGCGCATCAATTTTATTTTTTGTTTTTAAATTTATTGTTGTGTGCAATATTTGAGATTGCAGCTGTCTTTATTGATACTAAGGTTGAGAACCTGCATGTTATTGTCAGAGGATTGCATTAAGCGCTGTAAGCTTCTTGTATGCAGAGGATAACTTTACTTTCATGGAGGATATCTTTATCATGGCTTTACATCATGTGGACAGAAAACAGGACAAGAACACAATTGAGTGCATATAACAGAGATAGGCAATACTTCCTGTTACATCATAGAATACATGTACTATACTCTGTAATACTACAGCACCACCTGCTGATATAGACAGGTATAATGCATATTTATATACAGTAAGGTCCATAAATATTGGGACATCAACACAATTCTAATCTTTTTGGCTCTATACAACTCATTGGACGGCGCTTCACAGTGCAGATGGACAATGACCCGAAGCATACTGCGAAAGCAATCAAAGAGTTTTTTCTTTTCAAAAGTTTTATTGTAGAGTACAAGTACAAACAGTGGTACAGGGATATAAAAGCATAAAAACAGACTCAACTTAGAAAAGCATTGACAGTGGAGCAGAAGCGTGGTCACGCACACATTTCCGGGTATATTGAGAAGGAGTTTCCACTCAATGGCCGGGGGTGTGGGAACAAACCGTGGGTAAGCTACTACTAGTGAGCTAGCAGTGAACAGACCCGCCTGAGGACAATCCGCCCATCTCGGCGCCCCAATGGGAACAATCTGCGCCCAGACAGGGGGGTAGCCCTGCTTCACCCTAGATTAGGGTGAGGGGTCTGACAGTTAAAGAGTCTTATGCGGAATTGTTCTGAATCTCCGGAGCTGAGAGGCTGTGGCAATAAAAGTAGGGGTATAGTCTGTTCTATGAGGGTGAAGTTGTTGGGGTGAAACCTGTACTAGTGGGGATGGATGGAAATGGATTTGAGGGGCAAAGGGGCAAAGGGGAGCAGGTGTGGAGGAGAGAAAGAAAGAGAGGGAAAAGAGAGAGGGATAGGGCGAGGGGGAGGGAGAAAGGAGAGGAGGGGGAGAAGAGGGGGGAAGAGGGGGGAAGAGAGGGTGGTGGGTAACCCGCGCCTTCTAGTAGTAAGAGTTCAAGGGTCTCGCGCAAAGGGTTTTGAACTCCTTCTGGAGAGACGAATTTGGTGCTCAAGGGGTCAGGAGGCTATGATCAAAGTTAGGGGGAAGGTAAAAATCCATCCATGGCTTCCATATTTTCTCATGGGTTTTCAACTTATCTAAAATAACTGCTTCAATTCTAGCATGGATCATAGCTCTAGTGACTCTATTTTTCGTCTCAGTCGTATTGAGGAGGGGGGTCTTCCAAGCCTTTGCAATCGTCTGTTTAGCCGCGGTCGTAACCTGCAGGAGGAGTTTAAATTGGGCTCTAGTAACCTCGTCTGGTTTCATATTTAATAGAGCAACCGTCGGTTCAGGGGAAAGTGTAATGTTGAATAGGACAGACAGTATTTGAAAGATTTGCCTCCAGAAAGTGGCGACTAGGGGGCACGTCCACCAAATATGGAGGTGCGTGCCTCCTTCGGAGCATCCCCTGAAGCAGTTAGGGGAGTATGTGGGGACATATTTTGCAATTCTGGACGGAACTAAGTACCACCTTAAAAGTACTTTGTAGTTGGTTTCAATAGCCGTCATTGAGTGTGAGGAGGATTTAGTTGCCGACCAGATGTCGGTCCAATCTTTGGGTTCGAGGTGGATCCCCAGGTCTTTCTCCCAATTGGAGACATATAATAGAGAGGAGGGAGGGGGTGGGTCTAAAAGTTGGGCATAAATGCTTGAAATTAGGCCTCTAGCATGGGGGTCTTTAAGGCAATAATGCTCAAATAGGGATATGGAAGGCAGGGAGGGGTCCCTGCGAACACAGGGGGAGAAAAAGTGTTTTAACTGAAGGTACCTAAAGATTTCAGAGTTGGGTAGATCATGAGATTCACAAAGTGAAGAAAACGGTTTGATTGCGTCTGGGGTCGTGAAGGAGAAAGCTCTAAAAAGGTTGGATCTGGTCCAATTGTTGAAAGAGTTTGGAGAGGTCCAGGCTGGGTAAAACGCTGGGTTTTTTAGAAATGAGAGCAAGGGATTGTGCGGTGACTGTAGGTTATATTTAGTTTTTAAGGTGTCCCAGAGGTGCAGACTGTGTGCAGTGACGGGGTTAGTGAGCCGTTTGCGTTGTTTGGGGTTGAGCCAAAGAAGGTTGGCTATGGAGAGGGGGTCGCAGTCAATCGATTCAAGGGATACCCATAAAGGGACTTCATTGGTTGCATGGTATTTTGGGAGTATTGCTAGCTGCGCAGCCTGGTAATATTTAACAAAATTGGGGACTCCCAGGCCTCCTTTAATTTTAGGAGAGTAAAGTACGAGCCTCTTTATTCTAGGTCTAACTTTCCCCCAGATAAATTGGAGCACACGCCTCTGCAGGATACGTAGGAAGTGAGGGGGGATATGAATCGGTAGGACCCTGAACAAATACAGGATTTTTGGTAAGATGGTCATCTTAGTGGTGACTATCCTACCTACCCAGGCTAAGGGAAGTTTAGCCCAGGATAGCATGAGGTTCGTTAAATGTGTTAACATCGGAGGGTAATTTGCCGAATAAAGGTTTTCAGGGGAAGCTGTGAGTTGAATGCCCAAGTAAGGTAAGCTGTTAGTTGACCAGGAGAAGGGTAGGATTGACTGTAGGTGAGCTAATGGTTGGGGGTCGATGGAGATGTTGAGGGCTTTGGACTTGTGGGGGTTTACAACCAAGCCCGAAGTTTTGCCGAAATCATCTAGGGTCTTAAGTAGGTTTGGTGCGGAAGTTATGGGGGCAGTCAAGAATAACAATATGTCGTCCGCAAAGAGACATAATTTGTGCTGGTGCCCACCTAAGTCAATGCCTTGTATGTTAGGGTTAGCGCGGATCATTTGAGCAAGTGGTTCAATTGCGAGGGCAAAGAGCAAGGGCGAGAGGGGACACCCTTGACGTGTACCTCGGGCTATTGGGAATGACTCGGATTTATAGCCTGAGTACTTGACGTAGGCCGAGGGAGAATGGTATAGTGAGGTAACCCAGGAGAGAAAATGGGGGCCAAAGCCCCATGAGGTGAGGGCGAACTTCAGATAAGACCAGGACAGGGTATCAAACGCTTTTCTGATATCTAAAGAGAGAAAGCAGGCTGGTAATCTCCGTTTCTTAGCGATATGCGAGAGAATAACTGCTCTGCGGATGTTATCTCCCGCTTGTCTGGCAGGGATAAATCCGACCTGATCCCTATGAACCAGAGATCCGATAATTGGGTTCAAGCGGGTGGCCAAAATTTTGGCCAGGAGCTTGATGTCCAGGTTCAGTAGAGAGATTGGACGGAAATTAGCCCAAGAGGTGTTGTCAGAGTGAGGTTTGGGTATCATGGAGACGACAGCCATGAGGGATTCAGGTCTGAAATTTGAACCTTTTAGGATGCTGTTGAGAGCAGGGGTCAGGATGGGGACGAGTAAGTCAGAGAAGCGTTTGAAGTATGTAGCTGTGAATCCGTCCGGACCTGGCCTTTTGTTGGGACGTAGTGATTTAATGGCTGCTGTCACTTCCCTGTCTGTGATAGGCTGTTCAAGTGAGGTGCGTTGCTCAGCTGTCAGTGCGGGTAATTTGATGCGGGAGAATAAGGATGCAGCGTGAGCTTCATCAAAG
>BLSH010249874.1:1247236-1259275 GCA_018402905.1 Glandirana rugosa
GGGACGTGAGTTCCTCGAATGTTAGATTCCAAGGATTGAGTGTAAGTATGTATGTCTATGATCCCGTTTAAATCTGTCCTAGGTTAATTGGATGGTCGTACAGAAACCTCACACCCTCCTTTGGGTGTGTCCGTGTCCCTCTTGTACGTTTGAGGTCCGTCCATCATAATACCAGTCTTAAGTTTGGGAAAACGAAGGTCCACTTTCACAATTGGTGATCTGGTGACACGACGGGTAATGTCGTAATGGTAAACGTGGTCACGATGTTCTTTACAATTTCTCTTGTAGCACTGGTGCAAATGGTAATGCTGTAATGGGCAGCACAGTGGTCTAGTGGTTAACACTTTCACCTGGAAGCAAAAGGGTTTGAATTCTGACCATAATACTACCTGCCTGGAGTTTGCATGTTCTCCCTGTGCCTGTGTGGGTTTCCTCCCACACTCCAAAGACATGCTGGTAGGTTAATTGGATCCTGTCTAAATTTGCCCTAGTATCTGTATGTATGAATGTGAGTTAGGAACCTTAGATTGTAAGCTCCTTGAGTGCAGGGACTGATGGGAATGTACAATGTATATGTAAAAGCACTGCGTTCATTTACAGTGCTGTATAAGTGCCTGAAATAAGTAAATAAATAATGCTTTGGCAGTTATTGTACATATATGCTGTAGAAGGGGTTTTTCCTAAGATCATTTTGGGTTGAGCCGTTGAGCCTTACAGCGTAGCTATACCCCATGAACCAACAGTCTACAGGAAAATAGTTTCCCCAGCACAAACAATTGTAATGATATCCTTCACAGTGAGTGGTAAAAAAAAAAATCTGAATTCTGAACCAAAAATGTTTAACCACTTCCCGACCACCATATGCAGAATGACGGATGCAAAGTGGTTGTATTATCCTGACTAGGCGTCATATGACATCCAGCAGGATAAGCCACCCATGAGGGGGCACAGCACGGGGATCAGTAGTGCAGTGTGTTGCTGAACAAAGCACATAATATATATCTGTAGTGTTTACTTATCTCTCTCCAAAGCTCTAAGTGTCATTTCTCTCTGGTGCTTCTTTCCTGTGGTATCAGCATGTCTCACTTCTGACAAGTTTTCCCAATACTTGAGATACATTTGTGACTGGGAGGGAGCTTAGCACAACAACTTGTCTATTCAGAACAAAGCTCTGTATCCTTCCTTCCCTCCTGTTTGCTGTTTGGAGAGGGGTGTGTGCCTTTCCTCCAATCAGCTCTCACACAGTGTAACTGCAGCTCTCCACCCCCTCCTCTCTGCTCCTCACAGATGCAGAAGGATTTTAACACTCTTCTGTCCTTTTGATGGGTTGTAGGGAAGAGAAGACTGCAGATAAACAAGTAAACCTTATGTAGGAGGATTTGTTTCATCTCTGTGTATCACCTGAGGCCAGTCACTTTACTGGGTATATGAGAGGGCTTACAACCACTTTAATATCTCTAACAGAGGCACAAAAATAAATAAAAATATTTAACTAAAGGTTCCACACTTTATTGGCTTTTGCTTTCTGTCTGTATTCCTTGTAGAACAAGAAGTTAGGAAAATTCTACTGGGGGGGGGGGGGGGTTACATATAACACATTAAAAGCTTGAGAATTTTAAGTTATAGCCCCTCCTCTTCCTTTCCAAGATTAAAAAAACAACCAAAGTTTGTATTTCTATTTTGCTGCGACACATCTATTTCCCACATTTTACATTGACCCTCCATGCTTGAGTTATCAAATACATATTTTGGAGTATACAACAAAAAGAGGAATAGGAAAATCCCAAGGTGGGTGCAAAACCTTCTCACTAAGGTGTGCAGGAACAGTGCCAGGATTAAAGTAAGCGAAACCTTGCTACTGAAGTACTAACGACTAAATATTACTTTTGGGTCTTTAACATTCTAGGCAGATGTAAAAACACAAATGAATGTAGCTCTGTAATCAATAATACATCTTTAAAATATTTGTTAAATGCAAGCAATGTAAAAACCCGCATTTGAACAGGCATCAGCCTCTTGCAGTCCCTGTATAGCAGGGATGGAGTGTGAGCGGAGAAAACAGTACAAGGAGTCAATTAGTTCATGTGATGACATGAATCATGCTGATAGGAAAACAAACCAGAGTAACAGAGGCAATGGCTCAACACAGTGCTGCTTCTTCTTTCACTGTCCAGTCACACTCTAGACAGGTCCAGGACAACCTGGGCTCAGAAGAAGTGGGTTAAATGATGCTGGCCATAAGACTGAGGACATCTAGTGGCAGAAAAAATGTACAGTTGAGGAAATTTCTGGACTAAAGGTGAATATTGCAGCAAAAGCTGGTTTTGCTCTCTTATCTTTTAATCCGCTATTCATTTTTATCACAGTACAGCCAATGCTGTACTTTAACCACTTCCCGCCCGGCCTATAGCAAAATGACAGCCGGGCGGTGGTTCAATTATCCTGACTGAACGTCTAATGACGCATCACGGCGATTGGTAGTGCGGTGTGTCAGTCTAACACACCAAATTACCGATCTCGGTAAAGAGCCTTCGTCAGAAGCTCTTTACCACATGATCAGCCATGACCAACCACGGCTGATCAGTGCAAACAGGAAGAGCGGTGTATCGGCTTTTCCTCTACTCGCGTCTGCAGGCGCGAGTAGATGAGAGCCGATCGGCAGCTCTCCTGACGGGGGGTCTGCACTGATTGTTTACCAACGCAGCCCCCCCCAAGGATCGCCACCTAGGGCCACAAGGGGTGCCACCCAGGACCACCAGGGATGTGCCCACCCAGGATCACCAGGGAACCCACACAGGACCACCAGGTAAGGCACTAAATGCCCAATAAGGATGGCACTCAGTGCCCATCTCTGATGCCTGCCAGTGCCTCCTTTTCAGTGCTGCCTAACAGTGCCAGCAATCATTGCCACCTATCAATGCCCACCAGTGCCACCTATCAGTGCCCACCTGTACCACCTATCACTGCGACCCATAGGCATCAGGAGCGGGGGACTGGAGCTCCGAGTGGGTAACTGAAAAGCTCCAGGTCTCAGGCATCCTGAAATATATTATTAGCCCCGAGTGCCGGTGACAGCGGCCGGAGAATCGCCAGAGCCGCCGCAAGAGGTCTGGGGCCGGCACTGGTGATGATCTCTGCCACCATTTTGCCGAAGACCAGCTCTCCTTGAGCCTGGTCACTCGCCGAGGGGAACAAACAAGAGGTGATGTGAGGACGCACTCTGCTGGGACACCTGTTATGTGAGGAGGCATGCTGCTGGGACACCTGAGATGTAAGGAAGCACTCCGCTGGGGACACCTGTGATATGAGGAGGCATTCTGCTGGGGACACCTGTGATGTGAGGAGCCACTCTGCTGGGGACACCTGAGATGTAAGGAGTCACTCTGCTAGGGACACCTGTGATGTGAGGAGGCACACTGCTGGGGACACCTGTGATGTAAGAAGGCACCCTGCTGGGGACACCTGTGATGTGAAGAGGCACTCTGCTGGGGACACCTGTGATGTGAGGAGGAACTCTGCTGGGAATGCCTGATGTAAGGAGGGACTCTGCTGGGGACACCTGATGACATCTGGTGGCAGGCGACGTGGCAAGTGACACACTCGGAGCTCCCACTAATTCTGCATTATGGTGAGTTGAACTATTTCATTTTATATTACAATGTAATAATAGAAATAATGCGCTTCAATCATCCTGACATCATAATAACCATGGTGCCGGGATGATTGAAGCGCTAACACCAGATGTTTGGTGTCTCTTTATCTGCTGATTGTTAAACTTTCTGGAATACACATATTGCTATTGTGGTGTAGGATCTGGGCCTGCTGTCCCTCCATCCCTCTTTATTTCCTTCCTCCTCTCTCCTTCACTCCCTATTTCTTTCTTTCTTCCTTCCTCCATCCCTCATTCATCTCAGACTCAAACCACACTCCTGGAGTCACACCCCTTTAAGCCATGCCCACTAATTTGTTTAAACCACACCCACTTTTCGCAGCGGCGCGCTTTGTGCCACATTTCTTGGGAATGAAGACCCTGCTCTTTTTCCCAGCTAGCAATGTCCATGCTTCCACCTATCAGTTCCCATCAGTGCCACCTTTCATTGCCCAGTGCCCCCTATCAGTGCCCATTAGTGTCATCTATGAGTGCCCATGAGTGCCTCTTATTAGTGCTGCATATCAGTGCCACCTATCAGTGCCCGTCAGTGCTGCTTATCAGTGCCCATCAGGGCTGCATATAAGTGCCTCATCATCAGTGCCCATCAGTGCCACCTCATCAGTGCCGCCTCATCAGTGCCCATCAGTGCAGCCTCATCAGTGCCCGTCAGTGATAGAGAAATTGTAATTATTTACAAAGTTTTGTGGCAGAAACAAACAAAAAGGTTTTTTCTTTCAAAATGTTTTTATTTGTGGCGCAAAAAATAAAAACCCCAGTGGTGAAAAATACCACCAAAAGAAAGCTCTATTTGTGGGGAAAAAATGATAAAAATGTTGTTTGGGTAGAGCGTCGCACGACCGCGCAATTGTCATTCAAAATGTGACAGCGCTGAAAGCTGAACATTGGTCTGGCCTGTAAGGGGGGAAAGTGCCCAGTATTAATGTGGTTAAGCTGGTTCTAATCATAAGTCCATGAATTACCCTGTTACACTCGCATATGTACTGTAGCACAGTGCATATGTTATAAATCTTGAATACGTCATTTCACTGAGTTTATTGCTTTGAAAACTTTTTTCCCCCATTAGACTGCATAGCAGAGTGTTTGACACTACAAAATCAGTTGCAAAAGATAACAATTCTAAGAATTTGAAATACCTTTTATGACTTTCTAAATACACTTGCTTCTGGAGAGACCATGCCTTTCTAGTTAATGTCTATCCTGCTAAAATTCCTCTGCACACAGAGTTATCTTGGCTAAGCACAGATTTAACATTTCTAGTTTATATCCTCCTGTCTTATCTGATAACATGCAGCTTTCCAGGCCTACCACACAATATTAAAATGTAGTCATATCCTAAGGCCTAATGCATACAGGACGTTAAATTAACTTTCTAAAAACCTCAGTAGCCTTGCAGTGAGTTTTTCAGCGTTTTGCACGCGCGTTCTTGGGTATTTTTGAGCAGTAGCGTTTTTTTTTTTTCAATGGACCAAAAATGTCTATAAATGTTGGTGAGCCGCGTTTTTGCATGTTTTTTAGTGTTTTTGAGCAGTAGCGTTTCTTTATTTTTTTTTTTTCCTAAATGGATCTAAAATGTCCAAAAATGTTGGTGAGCAGTGTTTTTGAGCGTTTGAGCGTTTTTTTCAGCGGAAAAACGTCTCTCAGAACCCACTAGTCTTGTTTTTTTTTTTTTTTACAGCTTAAAAACGACCCAGCTAAAAACAGCTGATAACAGCCTGTGTGTGCATGAACACATAGGATAACATGATGGAGGGTTTATTGACTGTAGAAAAAAGCGTCTGCAGCTAAAAACTGCTGCTGTAAAAACGTCCAAAAACGTCCTGTGTGCATGAGGCCTGAAGCCTATTGCACAGGATCAAAATATCGTACAAAAAAAAATAATGCTTTCAAAGCGATTGTACAATAGTTTGATAGTTACTACACAGCTATTATCCAAAATTATCTGAAGGGACAAACACAAAAATTGTTCTTGTATGGTACAAGGATCATACGATTTTCGTTTAATCAGTACAGTTTTCGTCTGAAAAATACAATACAAATACATTACATCACTTCCGAATTTTTATTCTGTTGTACGAGAATTTTCGTCCTTTAGTAATTTATTAATTTTCAATATGGAGACTAACATGCAAAAAAAAAAAAGCAGATCATTCATCCAATATTTTCATTGTGTGTACAGTACTAGGCTTAAGAGTGTTTGC
Source organism: Glandirana rugosa (assembly GCA_018402905.1). Lineage (NCBI taxonomy): Eukaryota > Metazoa > Chordata > Amphibia > Anura > Ranidae > Glandirana > Glandirana rugosa. The sequence continues at coordinate 1,253,108 of BLSH010249874.1, forward strand.
ATGTACATGCTTAGCAAGTACTTTCACAGCTAGTACTAATGAAGAAAGTTGGTTAGACAAAAAAAAAAAAAAAAATACAGCCATAGACTTTTTCTAAAAAAGTTCAGGGGCCTTGACACTTGTGGCTGCTGTATACTCAGCAAGGTGACCGGTCACCTCATCACCCCTGTGTAGCCTGAGTGCTGATTGTGCTGCCTTTATTGCAAAAGTGTGACGATCTATTAAAGTTGAGCAGAAATATCCTGCTAATTTCCACCTAGCTTCGCTCACTGTTCATCTGATCCAACCACCCCGATATTAGAGTGGAGAGCTTCCAAACAGGTAGCTACCAACATGGGCGTCCGCAGATAGCGGCAGGGGGGGGCAAGCGCCCCCCCCTGGGATCAGGGATCACAAGGTGTCCACCATAGGCGTGTACACAGGTTGTGCCCAGGCATGCACACCCTAACCACCTGAGCAAAGTGGGCAGAGTGTGAGCGGGTGCTGGGCGCTGGAATGCTCACCATGTACCAGCACCCGGCACAGAAAGGAACATCACACTGTGGACGGCAGCCTGACCTGCCCCTGTGAGTTATAGACGATTCTCTTCTGCGGGGGGAAGAGAGCTTTGTGGGGGGCTTGGGTATGCATACTGGCATAGCACAGGCCTGGAATCTGAACCCTGTACATAGCACACGCCTGGAATCAGAACACTGTGCATAGCACATGCCTGGAATCAGCACCCTGGGTATAGCACACGCCTGGAATCAGCACCCTGTGCATAGCACATGCCTGGAATCAGCACCCTGGGTATAGCACACACCTGGAATCTGCACCCTGTGCATAGCACATGCCTGGAATCAGCACCCTGGGTATAGCACACGCCTGGAATCTGCATCCTGTACATAGCACACACCTGGAATCTGAACCCTGTACATAGCACACGCCTAGAATCTGAACCCTGTACATAGCACACGCCTGGAATCTGCACCCTGTACATAGCACACGCCTGGAATCTGCACCCTGTGCATAACACACGCCTGGAATTTGCACCCTGTGCATGGCACACGCCTGGAATTTGCACCCTGTGCATAACACACGCCTGGAATCTGCACCCTGTACATAGCACACGCCTGGAATCTGCACCCTGTACATAGCATGCTCCTGGAATTTGCACCCTGTACATAGCACACGCCTGGAATCTGCACCCTGTACATAGCACACACCTGTAATCTGCACCCTGTGCATAGCACATGCCTGGAAACTGCTCCCTGTACATAGCACATGCCTGGAATAAAGTCTGCCATTTCCCCCTTAAAAATAAATACTTGCGAGTCCCGACTAAGTCCCTCCCCATTGTCAAAAGGGGCAGATGGGATGAAAACGGACAGGTGGTCGGTTTTAATCCGATCTCCCTATAGAGGGGAGCAGAGGCTCTGACAGGTCCATCTCTGCACAGTGAGCGGAGACGGACCTGTCATCCACCTGCTCAGCGGGGATCAATGGAACGATCCCCTGATGAGCAAAACAGAGTCCGCCGGGCGGAACGCCCGTGTGGAAGGGCCCACTAGCACAAGGCACTGCGCTTGCTTGACTCAACCCATTCAACCCAATTGGGCTGCGCTGTAACCGTGTGCAATGCACATGGCTACAGCACAGTGGCATGGGATTTTAGGAGGTAAAAACAAGTGGCGAGGAGAAAACATAATGCTTCTTCACCACCTGTCAAATACTTCTAAAAAATTATCCACTCTGGATCACTCTTCAGAGTGCTCTACAACTTTGTTTACACTTGTCGTTGAGGGACAGTAAAAATTAGAGGTTGAGCTGTGATTTACTGCAACCCAACTGTTCCTCTTAAGCTCCAAAGGCAGCAGAAGGGAATGTACACATGCAATAGCCAAAATGCTTTGCATCACAGTGCAGAAAAAATTGTCAGCATTGTTGGGTTCAGCGAGCAGTAATGCCTGCCGAACGTGGCCCATCCAAGTGGATGGGGGCTTCCTGCATCCGTGTGCAATGCATTCAGTTGCTGTGAGGTATAAACAGGTGTTGAGGAGGTAGTATAACACCTCCTCACTGCCTGTCAAATGCCCTCTGAAGAGCAATCCATGTTTGAGGGAGGGCACCACATATGTAAATGAGCCCTAAGGCTGTTCAGCCATTCAGGTATATTCTGTGAAATCATCAGGGAACTGGGGGCAGGAACAGGACTATTGCTGAGCCTAGGTTCACCCTAGTGTGATTTCAGACATTGCATGTGATTTGCACCCACACTGCTATGCCCATCACATGCAATGTCTGAGCCATGCGAGTTCAGCCATATAGTTGTATAGCTGAACTCGCATAGAAAAAGGTGCAGTGACTTGTTTTTCCCCACACTGGAATCGAAGTGCATGGGTGTTCTCACCCATGCACTCCAATTCCTGTAGAAATCCACAGTTCATACTGAGATCTGTGAATCGATCTGGGGGTGTCATTAACCTTGTAATGACACTTGCAGTGGTTCGCAGAGAGCAGTGTGAACTGCCTGCGGTGGAGATGCGATGTGGGAACCAACACTGCAATCGAGCTGGTTCCTCCATCTCACAAGTGTGAACCTGGGCTGAGTAGCCTCTTGTCTGCAGCAATTACAAAGAACTTCTGCTCAGCTGGGGGCCAGGGGAAGGAACGCTGCTTAACCCCTGGGCTCAAGTGCTCACCTCCTGTGTTGATCCAGACTGCACTGTGGCTGGGGAGGAACATAATTAGTTAATGACATCTGGAACGAGTTCTTATCTTTATTCAGCCTATACTGATCAGCTGGGCAATATAATTGCCAGGAACCGCGGCACGAGGATTATTCCGCCAGGACTATATGATGATTTTCGGGCTCAGGTGGAGTAATCCTTGTGCTGCGGTGCCCAGCTGATCGGCATAGAAGTGAACTAGGGACTCAGATAAGATTGTCAGAATGGCTGAATAAAGATAAGAACTTGTTTCCGATATCATTATTTTCCTCCCCAGCCACCAGCTGAGCAGATAGGGCCACAGTGCAGGCTGAATCATGTGTCCGGGAGAGAGGAGGAAGGAGACGCAGATACATGATTCAAAATCATTCAAAACCCATACTGTTTGGGTGAATCCCGGACGGGTGGCAACCCTAGCCGGTTACAAAGGGTTTTTTATTTCAATAAATTCCCTGCTACAAATACCCTTATCTCTTTTGGGGGACAACATGCGACAAGGTGCTGTATGAGAGGAGAGAGGATTTAAACCCCCTGCATCATTGCAAGATATGCCCCCTCCCACTTCTCATAAGCCCCACCCCTCTGGCAAGACCTATTTCCACAACCTGTCAGTCCTCTTGTGTGCAGTGTATTTTTTTCTCTCACAGATCTCTTAAAGGTTGTCTAAGAAAGTTTGCCAATCCAGATTTTTCTAGTCTGAAGAATGACAATATTTTAAATGATGTAATACAGATGCATATACCATCCATCTCAGACTCTCTGATCCACCTGTTCAGTGCAGTCTGCAGGGATGTCCTGTCTCTCGCTGGCTCTGGATCACGCATTGACTGGCCTCTGCACTGCTATCCATCTGGTCTCTGCCTGGGCTAGCACTGGCAGTGGTGGCTGGCGGGGCCTGGCTCAGTGGCAGTGGACTGTCCTGAGTGTCCTCCTCTCCTCTCGTCAACTCGTGGATGGTCTGAGGAAGTCCCGGAGGAGTGCTGAACCAGCATGTCCGCCATAGTCCCGCCCCCGCCCACAGCAGCCAATGACAGAGAGTCAATGGCTCAAGGAAGCCAATCAGACTATGTGTGTGCGCCTGTTCAGCGCACACACATAGTCTTTTATGACTGTCCAATCGGCTCACTACTTGCTGTCAGCTGACAGCAAGGAGCCGAGGAAAAAAAAAGAAGGCAATATACCGGAACCTCCTGTATGGCGCCAGTGTATTGTAACCTCCTGTAACCTGCTCCCAATGTTGAAAGGCATGTATGGTTCAAGAAGGAAGGCTGCGCACTTGCTGTCCTCTCTTTCCTGGCCACTCAGGCTGCATGCCTGGATAAGTGCCTGGTACGAATTTTAGGGGGAACACCACTGTTTTTCCCCTTTTTAATGTCACTTTTAAATCTTACTGTTGTGTAACTTCACATGCAGCTCATAGGAATTTCCATGCATGTTATTTAAAGGATTTGTATATTTTACTCGGTCAAACACTGTACGCAAATTAATTATTTTATATCATTTTTGGAGACAGACAGAGTTTTCTTTTGGGAGTATTTATTAAACACTTTGCTTGCCTTTTCAATTATATAAAAGAAAATAGACCAAATATGGCCCTTTTGGAAGATTTCCTCTCTATTTCTGTCCTGGTGACCACTCAAAATTTGGGATTCACTTTCGGTGGTAATGGTTATTAGTGATGGGCTAACGGTTGGGGCCGAGCATCGGTTCAGCCCCGAACAGTGCCCGTTCGGGTGTTTGCCCAACCCCCCAATTCACATGGCGCTCGGTGGAATGTTTGCCCGCTGAGCCCCCCCACAGTGCACTGCATGCTGCACAGTGGATTCTAAGCACTGATTGGCTGAAGCAACGTACCTGGACCGCTGGTCAGGTGCAAGGCTTTGCCCAATCAGGGCACAGAATAGCTTATTGTTAAGGAGCAGGCCGGGAAGCTTGCCGCCGCGTCTTTAACAGCGGATGAGTAATCAGGTGTCTGCGGGCTTCCTGCTGACTGAAAAAAACCCCATTGCCCGCAATACAAAAATGTGAAAAAAAGGCATGCCCCCCCCCCAATCCATACCAGGTCCTTTGGTTTTGGTATGGATTTTTAGGGGAACCCCATGGCAAAATTTGTTTAAAAATTGGCAAGGGCCCCCCCCAAATCCATACCAGACCCTTATACGAGCATCCAGGAAAGGGGAGGACAAGCGAGCTCTCCCCTCCTGAGCCATACTAGGCCACATGCCCTCAACATGGGGGAAGGTGCTTTGGGGCAGGGGGGTGCTCTGCCCTCCGCCCCAAAGCACCTTGTCCCCATGTTGATGGGGCAAGGACCTCTTCACGACAGCCCTGGGCAGTGGTTGTGGGGGTCTGCAGGCAGGGGGCTTATCGGAATCTATAAGCCCCCTTTAACAAGGGGGCCCCCAGATCCTGCCCCCCCCCCATGTGAATGAGTATGGAGTACATAGTACCCCTACTCATTCACCAATAAAAGTGTCAAAAAGAAATAAAAACACACACAGTTTTTGGCAATTCCTTTATTAAAAGTAAAAGAAAACTGTAACCTTGATGTTGCTCAATCATCAATCACGATGCCCGCTGCACTGCCCCACCTGAAAAAAAAGAAAATGTAAAAAAAGCTTGGCCCACAACGAAGGATCCCCGCCAACTGCCTTCTCCTCTGTCTGACAGTTCTTAAAAGGGTACGAGGTGATATTACCTGGTGGCACCACCCCCATGTGCCATCTCTGACCAGTGCATGCTGGGTCCATGGAGTTTGTGAGATGTGTGCTAGTATCAGTTAAAATTTTTTTTTTTTGTTAGTTATCTTATATTTTACAGCCTTTGCAGCACCAGTATGGGCAATTATTCAGTGTTGCTATTTTTAAAATGCAATCAGAAAGTGCCACTTTATACTGTTGATTTTATGCCTCTTGTCACTTATTATGTAAGCTCTAAAGAAAAAATAAGTTGGCAGTTTGCATCTACATGTGCTAACTTTATTTTTTAAACCCTTTAGGGCTTTTTTGTATGGCTCAAAAAACCAACTATGCGTTACACTTCTTGACAATCAGAAGTCTTCAATGGTGCATCGAAGGAGTGATGTAGCCATATACGAAAGAAAACGTATGTGCTCCATTTGCAACATTTATTATTTATTGTGTTTTTAGAAGTGTTCATATATAAGGCCTTGCTCACATGTGGCGATTTAATCAGTGCAGGGCCAAGTTTACCAGCACGGGATGCACAGGTGTTGCATGCATCCCCATGGCTATCTATTGGGATGTAGAGGCTGCACAGATACAGCCAATGCTCCCAATGTGACATCTGTCTTATAAAGCAAATGATTCCGGATGGCTGCACTTCCAAAAATCCTCTTTTTGGAAGTTCATGTGTCATAATGATGACACATTAGAACAGTATATACAGTAGGTGAGCTTCAATAAAGAGGATTTTTGGAAGTGCAGCTGTCCGGAATCAT
>BLSH010249874.1:1306094-1318269 GCA_018402905.1 Glandirana rugosa
TTAGAACCAGTAGTTTAAAGACCCGTTTATCTTCTCTTTCTCTCCACGGTACCAAGATAAATGACGAGGAGAGTTTCACGACGGACCCAGGTTACCTGGGTGACCCTGGGTAACATCCCGGCCGGGACTACCATCGTATGGGTCGGGGGGATTTATGAGGGGACCTGGGTTAGACCTAGGTCGCGACACGTATAGAACATCATCGAGAAGAGAGGAGAGGGTCGAGAGTGTCCGAACCAACTCTCGTTGCCCTCGATAACCGAGGACGACTTCAGTAGTTTTGGACACTCGTCTCTCGACCCCCGCAATGTCCTCCTCTTTCTGTGCTTTGGCAGCACTGATAATGTGATAATGTGTTTAGCCACTTGTGTGTGCTCACTCCTGAACTGGGCTGTTTGCGTCTATTAAGACACACATACCAACACGGTCCTGCCCCCAGCTCTCTGCTCACAGGTTTTGATGACTTCAGCAGGAGCCAATAGCTCCCGTTGCTCTCAACCAAGCCTGTGAGAGCTGGGAGAGGAGAGAAGAGCTACTACAAGATATGCACAGCGCTGGATCCAGATTGGGTCCAGGGGAGTATTTAGGGGGGCTGGGTATGCTACCATCAGGGCCGGCCCTACAATGGGTCCCAGTGGGTCCATTGGACCCAGGCAGCACTTTGAGAGGAGCAGTAAATAGAACCATGGCACCTCTCTTTCTCTTCTATTTGCCCAGAAATTTGATGACCAAGATTTTTTTGTCCAGCAGTTTTGTGTGTCATGATGACAACAGCCCCTATACTACCCTAGCCTGTCTATATACTGCACTAGCCTGTCCATATACTACCCTAGCCTGTCCATATACTACCCTAGCCTGTCCATATACTACCCTAGCCTGTCTATATACTACCCCAGTCTGGCCCTATGCTGCCTGAGCCTGTCCATATACTATCCTAATCTGTCTATATACTCCCCATAACCTGCCCCTATACTGCCCTAGCCTGTCCATATGCTACCCTAACCTGTCTATATACTACCCTAGCTTGCCCATTTACTACCCTAGCCTGTCTATATTCTACCCTAGCCTGCCAATATACTGCCCTAGCCCACCCCTATACTGCCCTAGCCCACCCCATAATGTTATGTCATTTAATTTTGCATATAGACCAGCTGCCGTTGCATGTAAATCTGACTTCCTGATAAATTTACTTTTAGTTTTAATTATCATGATAAAAAATAATGGACGTGGGGGCCTTTTGGTGGGCGTGGTTTTTTTTTTTTGGGGGGGGGGCAGCATTTCATTCTTGGACCCAGGCAGCCCAATGTCTTGGGCCAGCCCTGGATGCTATTAAAAGCTTTTTTACATTCATGCAGACAATGCTTTAAAGTGTTACTAAACCCGCAATAGTAAAATTATTCTGTATATGCAGTAAAGCATGCTTGTTATACTCACTGTGTTAACCAAGGGGTTAATCCTCTGCATTGTGTAAAAAGGCTGTTTGCTCCTGTCTTCTCTGTTCCACAGTCCCCAAAACATCTCATGATGGAACAGAGCCTTGGAGTCACTGCACATGCTCAGTTTGGTGTGTATTGCTAGAGAGTTTTTTTTTCTTGGGAGGTTGCATGTGATCAGCTCAGGACCAATGAGCACTGTCCAGACAGAGGGTCAGTGCAGTATGAGCACTCCTCCTACAAGCTTTACTATGAACTGATAGAAGTCACAAGACTGCTATATACTTCTAATGAGAAAAAGTATTTAGCAGTTTATATTTAATAAAACTATTGCATTTCCACGTTCTTTGTACTGTGGGAGACCAGATATAGTGACTGCAGGGTCCTGGGTTTAGTAACACTTTAAGATAAAAAAAAGTTTTACCTTTACAACCACTTTAAATTAATTAATAGCTAAAGTGATGCTGAGAGATAATTAAAGTTAATATTGCCCAGTTTACCAGCACTTGATCTTATAAACTGTACCTGTGTTTTTAGCATTCCAGAAAAAAATCTCATTGAGAATTACTGCCGGAATCCAGATGGAGAACCACGACCATGGTGCTTTACTACTAACCCAAACAAGCGGTGGGAATACTGCAATGTTCCACGCTGTAGTAAGTGCTGAAGTTTAAATGCTTATGATATACAGCAGGGATAAGCAATTAGCGGACCTCCAGCTGTTGAAAAACTACAAGTCCCATCATGCCTCTGCCTCTGGGTGTCATGCTTGTGGCTGTCAGAGCCTTGCTATGCCTCATGGGACTTGTAGTTTTGCAACATCTGGAGGTCCACTAATTGCATATCCCTGATATACAGCAATGCAATGACATGAGCTTGGTAAATGAATCTTTTTTTTTCAGTTAATTACGATTTTTTTCTGTTTTTTTACATGAATTAGTTTCAATTTTTTGATGGACCCCCAAAACTATAATTGCATTTGTATTTAGTAATTCTTGAAGCAGCTAGTGAATATCTATATGATAAATAAGTCAGGCATACAATCTCATACGATCAAAAAAAATCTACATGAGACCTATGCCTATATTCATGTGTTTTACCATCTTTTTCACTATTTTTTTTAACTAATTGAGTTCCAAATTTTTTTCTTTCTATTGAGTCCCAGAATGTTTTTTTTCACTTTGGCAATGGCTTGAATCCACATATTAAACTTTTTAGCATGTTATACATACATATTCTTTTTCTTATTTTTATTGGGAATAAATAGTAAAAAAAAAATAGACACTTGAACTTAAAAGTCATCCAGATCATTCAACATCATTGTTCTGACATAGAGATTAAATTTAGGAGAGAAGATCTATTTTTACTATATATATATATAGTGAATATACATATTAGATATTCACACATGCACACTCTCTGTACATTTATTTATGCAAACAGCCAGCCTATTCCAGCAATCTACTGCTGCGGGGTGAAGCTGGACAGAGCAGCATCATGTGGAAGCATTGTGTTTACACTCTCTTTTTATTTATTTCAGGTACTTATATAGTGCTGTCAATTTACGCAGCGCTTTACATATATATTGTACATTCACAACTGTCCCTACCCTCAAGGAGCTTACAATCTAAGGTCCCTAACTCACGTTCATACATATACTAGGGCCAATTTAGCCAGGATCTAATTTACCTACCAGCATGTCTTTGGAGTGTCGGAGGAAACCGGAGTACCCAGAGGAAACCCATGCTGGCACAGGGAGAACATGCAAACTCCAGTCAGGTAGTGTCGTACTGTTGGTATTTGAACCAGCGACCCTTTTGCTGCCAGGTGAAAGTGCTATCCACTACACCACTGTGCCGCCCTCTCTTCTACATTACACTTATTTCGAGAGATCTGTTAAAGGATCAGAAGCCCAGAACCCAGTTGTTTCAGCTTCTTAGTGCTGGCCCACAGCCATCAGGCAGTGGGACCTGCTGGAGCCATTGAGTCTGGGTGCCATTTTAAAATGACACTGAAAGAAATAGCCACTGCCCGTGTTCCATTTTAAAATGATATCCAGGACTTAAGTGGTTAAAGTATATTTAAAATCAAAAGCAAAAATTTTAATAAATTGCAACTTACAAAACCTTAGATCTGATGGCTGCATTAATTTTCTTTTTTCAGGGTTAGAACTTTTCTTCCACCACAGAAAAATACTTGTCTTGCCATAAATCTTGAGTTATAATATCTTCTAGTAGACTGAACTGAAATCTTGAACAAGGTTAGCATCAGGCCCAGCTATCTTCTATGAGCTACACAACCTCCCACCACCTACACTATATTGCCAGAAGTATTGGGACGCTGTCTTTACACGCACATTAATTTTAATGACATCCCAATCTTAGTCTGTAGGGTTCAATATTGAGTTGGTCCACCCTTTGCAACTATAACAGCTTCAACTCTTCTGGGAAGGCGGTCCACAAGGTTTAGGAGTGTTTATGGGAATGTTTGACCATTCTTCCAGATGCGCATTTGTGAGGTCAGACATTGATGTTGGGCAAGAAGGCCTGGCTTGCAGTCTCCGCACTAATACATCCCAAAGGTGTTCTATTGGGTTGAGGTCAGGACTTGGTTGTGCAGGCCAGTCAAGTTCCTCCACCCCAAACACGCTCATCCATGTCTTTATGGACCTTGCTTTGTGCACTGGGGCACAGTCATGTTGGAATAGGCAAGGGCCATCCATAAACTGTTCCTACAAAGTTGAGGGCATGAAATTGTCCAAAATGTCTTGGTATGCTGATGCCTTAAAAGGTCCCTTCACTGGAACGAAGAGGCCACGCCCAACCCCTGAAAAACAACCCCACACCATAATCCCCCTCCACCAAAATTATTTGAAGGGGTGGCCCAATACTTTTGCCAATATAGTGTGGATGAGCGAGTTTGGGGTGGAGGAACCCGTCTGGCCTGCACATAGCCCTGACCTCAACCCGATAGAACACATTTGGGATGAATTAGATTGGAGATTGTGAGCCAGGCCTTCTCATCCAACATCAGTGCCTGACCTCACAAATGCGCATTTGGAAGAATGGTCAAACATTCCAATAGACACACTCCTAAACCTTGTGGACAGCCTTCCCAGAAGAGATGAAGATGTTATTGCTGAAAAAGGTGGGCCAACTCAATATCGAAACCCTACAGACTTAAGCCCCACACACACACAATGCAAATTTCGGACGGGAATTTTCGTACCGATCTTCCGATTTTCGGACAGTTAGTATGGTGCTTTCGACAGCAGATTTTTTTTTTTGGACGACAAAAGCTGAATGTGCAGACTGTAAAATTTTTCTCGGATGACAACACAACGCCCGATTTTAATTTCATTAGTACGGTTTTTGTCTGAAAAAAATCTTATATACAAGACTACGCATGCTCAGAAAGGAAAAAAAATACATACAAAGCTATTCAACACATTACGTCTCTTCTGACATTGAATTTGGTCATACGAGAATTTTCATATTGTTAGTACTCTCTTCACTTTTGACATGAGACTAGCATCCAACAAAAAAATGGACATTCTGTCATCCAAAAATCTAAGCGTGTGTACGAGGCTTAAGACTGGGATGCCATTAAACTTCATGTGCATCTAAAGGCAGGCATCCTAATACTTTTAGCAATATAGCGTATGTAATGGAGAAGAGGAAGTTTTTGTAGTCTGAATGGGGAGAAAAGCCTAGGGAGACAGGGCTGCTGCTTCATAGATTTAATACAGTCAGTGAGCGTTGTGACCCTAGGACAGGAAATGTGTTAATTGCATGATTACCAGGGGAAAATGCCAACAAAAATGAATGTAGCAATCACATGTACTTGAAAACGATATATTACATTTTTTTTCTTTGTTATATATATTTTTTTGGTTTAGTTATCCTTTTTTGTTTAATGACAGATGACAGATACGTTGCATGTTTTATTGCTTAGAATACAAAAGTGTTAACTTTTTAGCCAGATAGATTAACACTGATTTAAAGAGAAAATATTGCATAAAACTACATTAAAGTATTATTAATTTTTTTTTCTCCATTTTGAAGCTTCTAATCCCCCTCCATCATCACCGGGTTTGCAGTGTTTGTCTGGCAAAGGAGAGTCTTATCGAGGAAATATCGCTGTAACAGCATCAAGAAAGATTTGTCAGGCTTGGAGTGCTCAGGAACCCCAACTCCATTCCAGAACCCCAGAGAACTACCCCTGCAAGTAAGATATTGTGTTTGTTTACATATCTAGTATGTGTCAGTTGGCAAAGAATTTATAGTCAGAGGTGCAATCAGACCTCTACCTTAAAGCAGTGATAAACCCAAAAGCAAACATTTATTATATTGCAGTGAGTGTAGGAAAACCATACGCTGACTCACAGTTAAGCTGCTAAATCTTAATTGGGTCAGGGTTTATTAGTGGTTAGGGCTGGGTGACTCATCCTGGCAGCCCTCTGGTATCTCCCCCGGGTCTAGAAGGTTGGAGAATATTTTAGAATTAGAGGGTGGAGATTAGGAGGAATTGCCTTGAATATTTATGGAGCCTTGGCCAATCCTCAGAGGTAGGCTGGCTGGGGGCTGAGCCCACTCCATAAATAGACATGAGCCAGGCCAGCAGGGGCAGTCAGGTGGAAGATGGAGATGCAGTGTTGAGGAGGTGAGGAGGCTGTCAGTAGCCCTCAGGGGTACCCCCTAGTCTGGGGGGGGGGTCCTGCCTTGGGCTGGGGCTCAGGTGCTGGAAAGATCCTACCAAAACACACCGGAGGCAGCCCTTCCTGGAGGCATGGGAGCAAGAGGGAGCAGAGTGAGTAAATCAACATTGTTGGGACTGACAAAGGGGGGAGACTGTCACATGTAGCCATACTCCCTTGAAGACAGCAGTATGCTTAAATCTTCAGCCTTCCCTAGAGATCTCATTAGAGACAGCCGGGTGGGCTGGTGAAGAGTCAACCAGGTCGGCTGGTGAAGAGTCAGTCAGGAGGACTGGTGTAGAGACAACCAGGAGGGCTGGTGAAGGGGCAGCTGCAGCCAGGTGGGTTGGCAGTCCCTGAAGAGGTGGTGCTGGGATGAGTTGCCACAGAGAAGTTACAAGCTGTTTCACTGCATCTGTGTTACACAAAAAAGGGGCTACGAGTTCCTTCCTGTAATGGGCTATTGCTAATTGTGATTGGGAGCATGTCAGATCATTGGAAGTGATTCAGCTGGAACAAGCAAGTGTATGTGCAGGAGACTGTATATAGGTGTATATAGGAAGATGTCCCTGAAGTTTTGATGAAGTCAAGTGGGCATCCTCCCATCCCTATCCAAGTTATTAACCCGCTAATAAAAAAAAACAAAAAACAAAGTAACGGACTGTTCTCTGACTCTGGGGTGCTTGTGAAAATTCAGTGTGCCTGGCTGTTCAGGGGTGGGGGGATCCAAGTTCATCTGCAATCCCTATGGGGTTATGCTACACTTGTAATCACTGGTAATATCCAGCCAGGGCTAGTTTCAGAGCGTTATATGCACATGTCAATAATTGGGGTAACTAGGACTGAGAATCAAAACCAGAGAATGTAGTAAACCTAATAAAGTCTGTATGGCCTGTTTCACATGGGCTCCAGCTTGTATAAGAACATTGTGAACAGCGAGCTTTGACAAAGCATTTGCAGAGGTTTTAGTAAGCTTTGTTGAAGCTTATAAAGACCCATGCAGCTCCAGTTTGTAAATGCTGAACACAGATCCTAATGGGAGTGTTGATTTTACAAAATGGAGCTGCATGGTTCTTTAACCACTTCCCGCCCGGCGTATAGACAAATGACGTCCGGGCGGGGGGTTCATTATCCTGACTGGACATCTATTGACGTCCTCAGGATAATCCGCGATCGCGCGCCCCTGGGGGCGCGCATCGCGGCGATCGGTGGTGCCGTGGGTCAGGCTGACCCACCGCATTACCGACCGAGGTAAAAGGCTTCGATCCGAAGCCCTTTACCATGTGATCAGCTGTGACCAATCACGGCTGATCACAGTGTAAATAGGAAGAGCCGTTGATCGGCTTTTCCTCTGCTCAGGTCTGCAGACCTGAGCAGCGGAAAGCCGATCGGCTGCTCTCCTGAGAGGGGGGGGCTGCGCTGAACATTTATCAGCGCAGCCACCCTCAGGATCACCCCACTGGACCACCAGGGACCTGGAGCAGGGCCACCAGGGAGCCCCCCCGCCGGACATCACACACAGGCCGCCCAGGACCACCAGGGAATGAAATCAGAGGCCGGCCAGGACCACCAGGGAGCCCCCCACTAGACCACCAGGTAAGGGCATTATTGTGCACTGTAGGGATGGCACTGTGCCCATGTATGATGCCTGCCAGTGCCATCCCTAACAGTGCTTGTTGCACCTGTGCCCACCACTGCCACCTATCAGTGCCCACCCGTGTCACCTATCAGTGCCCACCTGTGCCACCTAAAAGTGCCACCTATCAGTGCCCATCAGTGCCCAGTGCCACTTATCAGTGCAGCCTAGGAGTGTCCATCAGTGCCGCATATCAGTGCCATGTATCAGTGCCCGTCAGTGTTGCTCGTCAGTGCCGCCCATCAGTGCTGTATATGTGCCCCATCATCAGTGCAACATTATCAGTGCCACCTTATCAGTGCCAATCTGTACTGCCTCATCAGTGCCCATCAGTGTAGCCTCATCAGTGCCCATCAGTGTAGCCTCATCAGTGCCCATCAGTGTAGCCACATCAGTGCCCGTCAGTGAAGGAGAAAATGTACTTTATACAAATTTTTGTGACAGAAACAAAGAAAAATGTTTTTTTTTTTCAAAATTTTCGGTCTTTATTTTCTCTAGCGCAAAAAATAAAAACCGCAGGGGTGATCAAATACTACCAAAAGAAAGCTCTATTTGTGGGAACAAAATGACAAAAAGTTTGTATGGGTACAACGTCGCACGACCGCGCAATTCTCATTCAAATCGCAACAGCACTGAAAGCTGAAAATTGGTCTGGTAGGGAAGTGTTCTAAGTGCATGGTATTGAAGTGGTTAAAAGCTTAAACAAAGCTTGCTGAAAGCTCTGCAAATGCTTTCTCAAAGCTTGCTGTTCACACTGCTTTTATACAAGCTGAAATCCATGTGAAACCAGCCTATGGGAAGAAAGTGAATCAGCATGTTCAATTTAAACCTTTAATCTGATCTGGATATGCTTTTGACATATTGATATATTTTCTAAACCAAAATATTTTTTTAGGAATCTAGAAAAGAACTATTGCAGAAACCCTGATGGGGAGTCAATGCCCTGGTGTTATACCACAGACAAAGCAACACGATGGGAATATTGTGAAATACCCAGCTGTGATACACAACTTGTTGGTAAATCTATTTATTATATTGTGTTTACTGTTTCACAACTAGAGTTTAAGGCTGGGTTTACACTCATGCTGGATGAGGCTGACAGCAGGGGGTCCGGTGCGTCACTGTTCTCCAATTCAGGGACGTTTTAGGGCCAAATTTTTGTCTGTACTCAGCCCTGAAATGAAGCCAAAGACGCACAGGACTCTTGTGCAAGCTGCTCCACACCCGCCCCCAGAGATATGTGAACCAGCTCCATTGAGAGCTGGTCACAGTCTCCTGCCATGCGAATTGGAAAAACCCGCATCCAATTCGCATAGGTGTGAACCCAGCCTAATAGGAAGTTTTTAGGGAGACAATGTCACCTTGTCCATTCAGGGTGAAGTGACAGTCTCTTTGTATCCCCAACCACCTTATATTAATTAATTATATAATAATATAATAATTATATTATTAATGCGCATTAGTGAGCGTTTTGCCGGCTCAGGGTCAAAAACCCCATAGCACTACAGCCTTGGAACATGCTGGCCGTGTGTTCTACATTCAGCTCACTAATGTAGATGCTATCTACAGCTCAAAAACATCAGCGTTTTTATGGGGCCATTGAACAACATGGAGAGCTGCAAAAAACGCTCAAAAACTGTAAAAAACATCCGTGTGTATGAGGCCTAAAATTTGCAGCTTCTATAAACTACCAATGTATGTGTGTTTCCTTATAGAATTATATATACTTTTTTGTTTGGAAACATGGCAACTAAAGCGGTTGTCTACCCATTAAAAAAATAAAAACCTGCAAGACAATAGCACAATGAGCTAATATGCCACATACTAGCTCATTATGAAATACTTACCTTGAAACGAAGATATGACCGGGCTGCTTGGTCCCCTCTGAGGGAGCGGACATCTTCCCTCGGATATTGCTTCTGGGTACGCGGCTCCAGCGTTGTGACTGGCCGGAGCCGCGCGACATCACTCCCACGCATGCGCGTGGGACCCGTCTTTCCGGCAAGGTCCAGCCCTATTGCCGGGCCTTTGCTGGGACATACACGGCGCATGCGCCGTAACGCCACAACATTTTAGAGAGGGAATATCTCCTAAACTGTACAGGTTTAGAAGATATTCATTTTACCTACAGGTAATTATAGGCTTACCTGTAGGTAAAAGTACAAAAATCGGGTAGACAACCGCTTTAACAAGAAGTTGTTTCCATCAATGACAGCTAAATATCAGTTTTTGATCCTGTAGTAAATAGGAAAGTCTATTGTAATATACAATATATGAATGTTCAGAATTTGCTTTACTTCATTTAAAGTGGACATTCAGTCATTTTTTCCTCTTTCCATCTATTAAATCTTCTGCCCTTGTTGTTTTAACTTTGGATAGTAAAACATTTTTTTTCTGCCAGTAAATATCTTATACAGCCCACTTCCTGTTTCTTGTCTGGTCTTTAGCCTAGGCTTATGACATCATGCACAGCTCTCTCTCTCTCTCACTCTTGTGAGAGTTTCTCAGGAGGGGGGGGGGGGAGTCATAAGAGGGTCAATGAAAGTTGCAGAGCTAGAGGAATGTCTCTGTGTGTCTGTGTAAATCCAGGAAGTGAACAGGCAGTAGCTTCAGCTGCCCACAGTTAAAAAGGCTGCAGACAGACTTGGTGGAGGGAGATTTCTGCAGCATATTTGGCAAGTACAGAATCCCTGTATATATAAAATAATATGCAAAGTGGTTGGAGGGAAGCTTCACAAAGATGTTTTTATTACAAATTATGGGAGCAGACTGCAGTTCCTCTTTTTAACATAGAGCTTAGAAACATGGATCTCATTAGAGGCAGACATCCATGAGTTGATCACTGTAGGGGAAAAATCAATTGCTAGGTTAAAAAAAACAAAACAAAAATGTGTCCAACTGCTACTCTTCCGTAAGATGTAACTGGGCTCTGATACCCATTCACCTGCCCTAGCTGGTTACACTGGGTTTTCTGAAAACTGATGGCAGTGTGCTGATACAGGCAATGAATAATGTGAGTATAAGGAAAGCGTATTTTAACGGAACAGATTTTAATAGAGATGGCAAGCAATGAAGAGTTTTATTTTGTCTTTTAAATGAGGTTTACATTGATGGAATATTGAAGACAGAATAAAAAAGAGCGGCTTTAAGGCTCCATGCACACTGGACGCTATCTGGGCTGCCCGGGCGTCAGGCAGGAGACGCTGCTTAGAAAACGTTCTTTTGCAGCGTTTTGTAAGTAGCGTTTATCGGTGTCTGCGTTTTTGAGCGTTTATTTATTTTTTTTTTTACTTCATTAGCTTCCATTGACTACAAAAAAGCCAGACGTCAATAAACGGCCGTTTACCGGCGTTTATGAGTGTTAATCTGCGTTTATCGTTTTTTGTTGTCAGAATAACAACTTTTGAACGCCAATTCAGGGTGTTCAGATAACAGCCCAAAAATGCCACTGCTGTTTAACATCCATGTGTGCATGGACACATAGGATAACATAAAGGGGCATTTTTGGGCTGTTAAGGAAAACACCCAAACGGCCAAAAATGGTCGTTTATTAGCTACAGTGTGCATGGAGCCTAAAAGAGCATATGACCTATACCTTAGAGCAGCCTTTTTCGGGGTGCCGTCTGAGGTCTTTGGTCTGCCATGGCATCCTGGTTGAGAAAAGCTGTCAGATGTACTTCAGCATCAAGAAAGCTTGGTCAGACTCAGCAAAGTGAAAGCAAAGGGAGGGGTAGTGTGTACTGTGCTCTCTGCCTCCTCCTTACAGTGCAGTACTTGGCTGTGTGAGGGAAGGTACTGTACTGCAACTTTTTAAAGGTCTGTATACTGTGTATGGGTGTATGTACGTGTGTGTATGCAGGGCCGCTGTTAGAAATCACTGGGCCCCCTACAGCCTACCTGATGGGGCCCCAGCCCCGCCCCTGACCCAGCATACCTACCTATAAGAATGCAGTTTTGTCTTCAAGGAGGACAAAATTGAGCACTGGTGCTCAGTTAGGGGAGATGGAGGGTCCTGATGCTTAGTGGGGAGAGATTGAGGGTCTTAGTGCCTAGTGGAGGGATTTGGGGGTCCTGGTGCTTAGTGGGGAGTTATGGGGTGGTCTTGGTGCTTAATGAGGGGATATTGGGGGTCCTGGTGCTTAGTGAGGGGAAATGGGGGTGCTGGTGCTTAGTGAGGGGGGTCCTGGTGCTTAGTGAGGGGGGGGGGTCCTGCTGCTTAGTGAGGGGAAATGGGGGTCCTGGTGTTTAGTGGGGAGAGATGGGTGGGTATTGGTGCTTAATGAGGGGAGATTGGGGGCCCTGGTGCTTAGTGAGGGGAAATGGGGGTCCTGGTGCTTAGTGAGGGGAAATGGGGGGCCCTGGTGTTTAGTGAGGGCGGTTCAGGTGCTTTAGTGAGGGCGGGGGGGGGGT
>BLSH010249874.1:1330841-1364247 GCA_018402905.1 Glandirana rugosa
GGACGTGCGGACCTCTCTACGTTATTTGTTTTTCACAGTCGTTTCCTTCTGAAGGTACCAGGTGGTTCCCGAAGGCTTAGTGAGGGGAAAGGGGGGTCCTGATGCTTAGTGGGGGAGATGGGGGTCCTGAAGGCGGTTTGGGACCACTGCCAGTCAGTGCAGGAGGGGGCACTGGTGCTCCTTACCTGACTGTCTGATCCATATGGAATCCTGCAGAAGAATCATCCCCCTCTCACTTTTCTTTGCTTTTTTTATCTGATGTGAGGGGATGCTAGTGCAGTGATAGCTCAGAGATCAAACAAATGAAAACTTCCTCTGCTGACTCCTCTGCCAGGCTCTGACTGATGACATCATCTATTGCAGAGCCCAGCAGAGGAAGCCCTTGGTGGACCATGGAAGTCTTCCTTTGCTGACACTTTTTGTTTATTGCATCTCTCCAGGCGTGCAGGCACTTCTAGCAGCTCCCCAGCTTGCCTTTATTACTACCTGGACAAATCCTCATCTCAGTCATTGCAGCTTGCTCGGGAGTTCCATTGAAAGCCTCTTCATCCAGTGCCTGTACAAGTCATTAAAACCGCGGGGCAAAGTTTTAATGAATGTGATGGAAAGGCCTCTCTGCGCACCCATTGGCGGTATAGGCGGCACCGCCTCCTGCCTCCTCAGCCAATGAGTATCTCTAATTCCCTCATTAGTCCCTCCCTCCTGAGCCCTGACATCACTCGGGAGTCTCGGCATGTACTATGTGGGCGGGCTAGGAGGATGGGAGGATCCTCTATTAAAGGGGATTATCAGCATCCCTTGAGTACAGTCTCACTGCCAGGCCCCTCTGCTGCCAGGGCCCAGTACGGGAGGGCCGCCTGTACCCCCTTATCAGTGGCCGTGTGTGTATGTGTTTGCACATGTGTTTGTGTGTGTACATGTGTTTGTGTGTGTGTGTGTTGTACGCTCGTCCGATCATTAATACGCTCGATTAGAACAGCCGACTTGCAAGGGTTGTACAACAGAAGTTGGATGAGCAGCCTAGAAAACTTTTGTTGTACAAGTGGTTGTGCGACTGTTGTACCGTGTGCACAGAGAAGTTGGGCCAACAAAGCTGTACATGCAAAACGCGCATGCTCAGAAGTCAGTCAGTTTCTGTAAACTTACGTTCCTAATTCACAAATCACATGCACCTGAACATCCTCTTTATACGCTCATAGCACGTCACTACGTTAGGCTTGGTCGTACGATCGCTTAGTGCACGTCAGTATGCGAGACACAACAGCCAACATACGATTTTGGACGTCCGGTTGTACGACTGTCGCATCGTGTGTACGAGGCTTAAGACTAAAACAAAATCAAAATTTGCTGCCAAAATTAACACTGGTTTATACATGCGTTTGTATTGTATACCACTCCAGAGATGGTTCTGGCCAGCTCAGTAGATTGCTTTTAAAAAGCCCTGGATTCTTTCCTAAATGTTCATAATATAACTGGGTACTAAAATTTATTGGTAAAGTTGATCCAGGGAAAATCCAATTGCCTCTTGGTTGTTCAAGAAGGATTTTTCCCCTGCTGTAGCATATTGGATCATGCTTTGCTGAGGTTCTTCACCTTCCCCTGGATCAACTGTAGGTATAGGATTTGTGATTTAATTTTTTTTATTGGTTGAACTTGATGGACTTATGTCTTTTTTCAACCTTACTAACTATGTATATGTGTGCCAGGCGTGGAGCAGTGTACTTGGTAGGAGGTAATGTTGCCTAGCCCCATGGTATGGTGTATTATCTATTATCTGCATACCAGTGTCTGCAGTTTGCTGAGGTGCAAAAGCCTGGTGTGATGAGGAGGCAATAGGCACTGTGTACTGACCTTGGTTAAGGGATACAGCTGCTGTGACTGGGAGCTGAAGTTTTGGGAAAGCGTGTGAGGAATATGGTGCATACGATGTAACTGAGTGTCTACTGCTGTTACCTCCTTCAATTTCACTAATGGCTTGCTCTAAAACCTTAACTTTGCCATGGCTTTGGCATGCTCACATTGTCTCTCCAAAGCTTCCATCTCTGCTTGCTTGCATGTAGTTTCTGCTTCCATCTCTGCTTTCATTTGTGCTTTCTTGCTTGCAACTTTTGCAGTTTCTGCTTCCATCTCTGCTTTCTTTGGGGCAAAGGCCATCTGAATTTTAGAAGCTTCAGCATTGGCACAGGCTTTAATGAGTTGTTAGCTGAGAGTGGAATATCTTGATTGTAGAGACTTGCCGGATCTTGAGGAGTGTTTCGTGCAAAGCGATGAGATTTGGCATCATGACGTTGTATAATTCTCACTTCTGCTTTTGTCTTCTGTAGCACCAAACTGTTTCTCTCTAGATTAAGCTCATCGTTCCTTTTAATTCTTCCTGTGATTCTTCAGTATTGTTCTGCTTTATGAGGCTATCAATGCCCATCAGTGCCACCTATCAGTGCCCATCAGTGCTGCCTATCAGTGCAGCATATTAGTGCCTCATCATCAGTGCCACCTCACCAGTGCCACCTTATCAATGCCCATCAGTGCAGCCTCATCAGCGCCCATCAATGAAGGAGAAAACTTACTTATTTACAAAATTTTATAACAGAAAAAAGAAAAACTTTTTTTTTTCAAAATTTTCGGTCTTTTTAAAATTTGTTTAGCAAAAAAAAAAAAAACCCAAGTGGTGATCAAATACCACCAAAAGAAATCTCTATCTGTGGGAACAAAATTATAAACATTTTGTTTGGGTGCATTGCTGCATGACTGCTCAAATTGTCAATTCAAACTGTGACAGCGCTGAAAGCTGAAAATTAGCCAGGGCAGGAAGGGGGGAAAGTGCCCAGTATTTAAGTGGTTAACCAAGCGTTTACCTTGTCTACTTAGTTCCTGATCTGGAAAGAATTCAGTTTTTTTCCTGTGTTTCAGTTTCCAAAGAAAGTGTAATGTTTTGCTGAAATGTATCGATTGCTTAGCACTCTGTCTGGAGGTTGTTTGTGAAGCACAGGATGCTTTTTGTTTCACTAGTATGAGAAGGTATTATAAGCAAAAATCAGAATGGCATGGAGTAATGTAGGTAGCTTCTGCTATAAACGTGTATGATGCACAGCTGACTTGTATAACACAGTTTTATTAGACAAACACTGCAATGTTGCTTACTGGCATGTACAGGCTTGAGTGACAAGGGCTGCACTGTCCTAAGCTGCTGTATATCCAGGGACCATGCCACATCCCACATTATATTCCAGAGCTATAACTGATCGAGCATGCAGCCTGGCATGGCAGGAGGGGGTGGGGACGACGGAGCGCCCACCCCCCTCCAAACCATACCAGGCCACATGCCCTCAACATGGGGGAGGATGCTTTGAGGTTGCCCCCAAAGCACCTTGTCCCCATGTTGATGGGAAGAAGGGCCTCATCCCCACAACCCATTGTACCCCTACCCATTCACCAAAAAAGGAGTAAAGTGGTTAAAAAAAACAAGAGGCAGTTTTTGACAAGTGCTTTATTGTGTAGAATAGTTCTTCTTCTTTCTTCCTCTATCTTCTCCTACCCCGGTCCATCTTCTGGTCTTCTGCCTCTTCTTTCAGTCTTCTTCCTTTCTCTCTTGTCTCAATCCTCATCTTCTTCCTTCTTCTTTCACCACTGCTGCAGCCTTGCCATGCAGAGGCTTCTCCCAGAATGTCAGTTTGACATTTCTTTTATAAGAAGGGGCGGGGCAGCCCCTCCTGCCATGCCAGGGCTGTGTGCTGGAATAAGGGTCTGGTTTGGATTTTGGGGGGGGGACCCCACAACATTTTTTTAAAAAAAATTGGCGTGGGGTTCCCCTTAAAATCCATACCAGACCTGAAGGACTTGGTACGGACTTTGAGGGGACCCCCACACCATTTTTTTTTTTTTACATTTTGGCATGGGGTTCCCTTTAAAATCCATATCAGACCAGAAGGGCCTGGTTTGAATTTTGGGGGGACCCCCACATCATTAAAAAAAAAAAAATTGGCGCAGGGTTCCCCTTAAAATCCATACCAGACCTGAAGGGCCTGGTAATGACTTTGGAGGGCCCCTACGCAATATTTTTTTATTTTGGGCGGGGTTCCCCTTAAAATACATACCAGACCTGAAGGGTCTGTTACGGACTTTGGGGGAAAACCCTACGTAAATTTTTTTTAACGTTTGGGCCTTGGGTGTTGGCAGTGCCAGAACACTGTAACCCCTTGCAGTTACTCTTGTTGGGTGCAGGAATGGGCCCTGCTATTGTAAATTAGTTTAAAAATTGTAATGACATGCCACAGTCAAACAGGTGATGAAAAATTGGGCCTTGGGTGTTGGCGGTGCCAGAACACTGTAACCCCTTGCAGTTACTCTTGTTGGGTGCAGGAATGGGCCCTGCTGTTGTAAATTAGTTTAACCACTTAAGCCCCGGAGCCCTTTTTTACACTTGTTGTTTACAAGATAAAATCTTTTTTTTTTTTTGCTAGAAAATTACTTAGAACCCCCAAACATTATATATATTTTTTTCAAACACCCTAGAGAATAAAACGGCGATTGTTGCAATACTTTTTGTCACACGGTATTTGCGCAGCGGTCTTTCAAGCGCAATTTCTTTGGAAAAAATTTACCTTTTTGAGTTAAAAAATAAGACATCAGTAAAGTTAGCCCAATTTTTTTGTATATTGTGAAAGAGGATGTTACGCCGAGTAAATTGATACCATATATGTTACGGTTGAAAATTGCGCACAATTGCGGTATGGCGACAAACTCAGGTACTTAAAAATCTTCATAGGCGACACTTGCAGAGGAGGTCTTTTGCTATAATTCTTGCTCACACTCTGGCAATCGTGGCGATACCTGTGTGGCTTGAACACCGTTTTCATATGTGGGCGTGACTTACGTATGAGTTTTCTTTGCTGCGCTGACGCTTTAATTTTTTTTTTTTAACACTTTTCCTTTAAAAAAAAATCTGATCACTTTTATTGCTATCACAATGAATGTAAACATCCCTTGTGATAATATGTGGTGACAGGTACTCTTTATGGAGGGATTGAGGGTCTAAAAGACCCCCCATCCCTCCTGTGCACTTCACAGTATTCAGATCGCTAAAAACGGCGATTCTGAATACTGTCATTTTTTTAAAACTGGCGCCGTTGGTCGCTGAGTAAACCGGAAGTGACGTTGTGACATCTCTTCTGGAAATGTACAAAGGAGTTCCGATCTAAGCTGATTCTGGCTTCCACAGGGACTCCACACAGCGGCCAGACGTGTTGGATCGGAGCTCCGGTCTCCCGGTGGGACAGGAGACTGGAGAAGAGCGGCGGGCGGTGGCGGGAGGGGGGGTGGCCCCTCCCGATCCCTGGGATAACGACCAAGTGGGCATTATCACCGGATAGCCAGCCACCTGCTCTAAAAAATGGTACCGGGGTATAGCCTGTAGCTGCAGGTTATACCCCAATACATCCACTTAAAGCTGCCGCCGTCTATAAACGGTGTTTCGGGTTAAGTGGTTAAAAATTGTGATGACATGCCTCAGTCAAACAGGTGCTGAAAAATTGGGCCTTGGGTGTTGGCAGTGCAAGAACACTGTAACCCCTGGAAGTTACTCTTGTTGGGCGCAGGAACGGGCCCTGCTGTTGTAAATTAGTTTAAGTATTTAATGCGAATCACCGTTTATAAACGGCGGCTGCTTTAAGTGGAAGTATCGAGGTACAGCCTGCAGCTACCCCGATACCCTTTTTTAGAGCAGGCTGCCGGCTATCCAGTGATAACAGCCGATCTGGTTTGGGAGCCGCTATGTCCAGCACGTCCACCGGCTGTGTGGAGTCCCTGTGGAAGCCGCAATCGGCTTCGATCTGGACTCCTTCGTACATTTCTGGAAGCAACGCCACAACGTCACTTCCGGTTTACTCGACGGCTGAAGGCGCCGGTTTTAAAAAAATTATAGTATTCAGAATCGTTGTTTTTGGTCATCTGAATACAATAAAAGTGATCAGATTTTTTTTTAAAGGAACAGTGTTAAAAAATAAATTAAATTAAATAAATAAAAAATAAAAAAAAAAAACACATTTTTTTTAAAGCACCACCATCCCCAGGAGCTCACACAGCCAAGAAAATGCATACGTAAGTCACACCTGCATATGAAAACGGTGTTCAAACCACACATGTGAGGTATCACCACGATCGCCAGTGTGAGCAATAATTCTAGCAAAAGACCTCCTCTGCACCTCTAACCTGGTAACCGTTAAAAAATTTTAAAGCATCGCCTATGGAGATTTTTAAGTACCGGAGTTTGTCGCCATTCTGTGAGTGTGGGCAATTTTCAACCATAACACGTATGATATCTATTTTCTCGGCATAACATCCTCTTTTACAATATACAAAAAAATTGGGCTAACCTTACTGTTGTCTTATTTTTTAACTCAAAAAGGATTTTTTTCCCAAAAAATTGCGCTTGAAAGACAGCTGTGCAAATACCGTGTGACAAAAAGTATTGCAACAATCACCATTTTATTCTCTAGAGTGTTTGAAAAAATATATATATAATATTTGGGGGTTCTAAGTAATTTTCTAGCAAAAAAAAAAAACGATTTTAACTTGTAAACAACAAATGTAAAAAAGGGCTCCTGGGGTTAAGGGGTTAAAAACTGTATATACTTGACACCAAGTCAAGTGTACTATATACTGTACGTACACCCCCGAATGCACTGATATATAGTGTACACTCAATATGCTGTGTGTGTGTGTATATATATATATCTACACTAGACTGTGCATATATAGCATATATATATATATTCTTTCACTGCCTGTATGGACGCTATATACTATACACAGTATATAGTATACACTAAAGGCATTGCATTATATATATATTCTTGCACTAACTCACTGTCTATCTATCTATCTATCTATCTATCTATCTATCTATCTATCTATCTATCTATCTATCTATCTATCTATCTATCTATCTATCTATCTATCTATCTATCTATCTATCTATCTCTGCCTGCACTTCACTCACTAGCTAAACTCACTGTTTATATCACACAATCTCAGTAGAGTTGGCAGACAGTGACTCAATCCAAGTATCACCTTGCAGATTGTAAAAAGCTTTAATTCAGAGGTGTCCAACCAGTGGCGTAAGAGAGTTAAAGTGTAACTAAAAGCAATGTTTTTTTTTTTTGCATAGAGTGGAGAGAGCTTAGAATACTTGTCAGCTTTTACTGCTGTCCGTGCCTCCCCAATCGCCCTCTCTCTTTGTCCTGTTTACCATTATCATTAAAGGTGAAAGTAAAAGAAAATCACAAATTTTGGGTTGTCCCCAAAAAAGTGATAGAGGGGAAATCTTCCAATGGGGACACTAGTTCTGGTGACCTGGGGGTTCCCAAGGGATCCCCTTAATTCCCAGGTATTTCCTCTCACTTCCTGTTTGGCTATGGGACAATAAGTGAAGGGAAATCTCCGCAATGGGGCACTGATGCCGAAAATAAAATCTGAGTTATAACCCTCCCTTGCTATATCCAAAATGGAAAAAAAGTTTTGCCTATAGTTCTACTTTAAGCATGCGGCCCAGGTACATCTGGATGAAATCTGTGCATAGCATAGCAGCTGCTTCAGTGGCTGGCACAGACAAGCCAGATACAGGAATACCTGGAGGGATGCTTAGAAATGCCATGTTTGGCATAGCGCCGGTGGTAGCGAATGTAGAGACTCCCCAGGCAAGTAAGTGCCGCACGGCCGAAACTAGGGGGTGCTGGAGTGGGCTGTGCCCCCCTACCTGGAATTAAGTTGCACCCCTCCCCAAAGCTCCCCATCTACAACCCCTCTGCTCATCAGCTTTTCTTAAGCTGGGCACACACACTCAGTTTTTTTCTGTTCAACCCAATGGGCTGAATGAAAAATAAAAAGATCGCCATACTAACACAAGCAATGTTAGTGTAATGATCCACCCCCCATTCTATTGTGTTCTGACAGGGGGGCTGCCCCCCTGCCAGAACACACTGATCAGTGCTCGCACACATTGGCTGCCAGCACTGATCAGCTGCTGGTTTTTTAGCATGCACATTCGACAGAATCCAGTTGTGAGACCAGCTTCTGTCAGACAGGCAGTTGTACGCACAAGAAAACAAAGAGAGGACAGATGTGCTCTCGTGGCTGCGCTGATGGTTTCCTGCTTCTGGACATCCAACTGATGTATTTCTCATAGGACCCATCCCCGTTTGATGTGCCTTAGTTCACCAAATCCTTGTGAGTTGCCAATTTGTTGTTTTTTATAATAAAAGTGTGTTTGGTCTGCACTTAGAGGCGCCTCTCCTCTCTTTGTTTTCTTTCAGTTTGGCTGGGATTTGGCTTCTGGTCCCTTCTGAGGCTGAACTTTGTGCTTGGATTAATTACTATTGCTGGTACATATGGCAGCAATATATGGACATTTATGAACTGTTTTTTATGGACTGTTTCATCTTTGTGGGAAGTGTATAACACTTTGGTGCTGCGGCTCTACTTGTATATAGCTGTACGCACATACCGAATGTCGGCTGACTGCTGCCGAAGTGGCCAATATTCGGATCATGTGTACTCCAGCTTTATTGTTAGTGTATTTTATGCATGGCCAAAGACAATTCCTCTTCTTCCAATGTGGCCCAGGAAGATCAAAAAGTTGGACACCCCTGCTTTAATCAAAAACTTGTGCACAGCTAAGCAAAGGAACACCCAGATAGGTCAAAAACCATAATATGACCAGCTCCAGTAGAATACATGTGATCACAATAGAGGCTAAAGCATACAGAAGGAGGGTGCAGCTAACTATATAAAGTGCCCCCTAGCTATGGAGTGAGGTAGGGAAATAACATTAGGCAAAGAAATAGACAATGCACGCATTGCATAATACCTAAATGACAAAATGCGCAGGGAGGAGCTTGTTGGACACGTGATGGAAGAATTCACTCACAGGTAGCTGGATACACTGTGTTTTCTGAAAAACAATGCCAGTGTGTGCAATACAGAGTGAGGTAGGGACAAAATATTAAAGGCAACGAAATAGACGATACATGTGTGACATGATTATATTTATACAGTATACATATATTGTGATGTTATGCGAGGCACCACAATAGACAGGCAATACTTGTCGCCTCGCATGCGATCATTTTGAGGCGACTAGCGGGTGTCTGACCCTGGTTTCGCCGGCCACCGTGGGAGAGCTGGTTCCGGCCCGGACTTTCTGGTCCACTCATACCCCTCCGCACCTGCATTTAATGACCAGGAAGAGAACAGAGGAGAGCTTGATCCTGGATTTCAGAGGGAGAAAGCTCTGTGTGCTAATTTAGATTCTAAGAACAAGGTTTGCAATGTGCTTATGTTTTTTGGGTGTCAGGGACAGCCCCACACTGTATAGAGAGGAATCTGTTTGTTTAGTTTAGCGATAGATGGCAAGGTTTTATTTTGTGTTCTTGTTTGTGATTTGAACTTGCAAACCTGAAATAATGAAACTGGCAAGTCGCCAGATTTTAAGAAACTGACATCCATGCTGAAACTTTTCCCCTGAAAAGTGATCCCCACGAGCTAATCTCCCACACGTGGTGGAGTTCAGCGTGGCAACTTTCAAAGATGGAAGAAATCTTGAAGGCCCTGCTGCAAGCCAATGCAGCCCAGCGGGAAACCAACCGACAGGTCGCAGAGGTTGCTGCAGCACAACTGACAGCACAACATGCAGCTCTGCAGGAGACCAACCTCCGGGTCGCAGAGGCGCCAGGCTATCGCAGCACAACAAGCAGCTCCAAAGTAGATGAACCGACAGTTTGCAGAGGCCCTGCTGGAGTTAAAAAAAAGGGGCCCGCACCTCACATGACAGTGGAACCAAAGTTGGTACGTGCTTCTTGCCACATGCAGAAGATGACACCTGCGGATGACATGGAGGCGTACCTCAAGACCTTTGAAAGAGTCGTTCTTCGCGAAAGGTGGCCAAAAGAACAATGGGCAGGACTGCTTGCACCATTTTTGACTGGCGAACCCCAAAAAGCCTATTTCGATCTGAAAAAAGATAGGGCCCAGGACTATGAGACTCTAAAGGCAGAGATACT
Source organism: Glandirana rugosa (assembly GCA_018402905.1). Classification (NCBI taxonomy): domain Eukaryota; kingdom Metazoa; phylum Chordata; class Amphibia; order Anura; family Ranidae; genus Glandirana; species Glandirana rugosa. The sequence goes on from BLSH010249874.1 coordinate 1,340,897, forward strand.
CACACGCCTGGGGGTCACCCTGACAGTCTGGGCCCAATGCGTGCATCAGTGGACCTATCACATTGACAAAACACCCCGTTCGCAGATATTTGACCTAGTTCACCTTACTAGGAAATGGCTACAGCCAGAGACTTTGCCAGGTCCCCAGATTGTGGAGCTCGTGGTCATTGACCATTTTCCCTGTTGCTTTGAGGGAATGGGTCAGCCATGGGGACCCCAAATCTGCAAGCCAACTGGTGGACCATGTCGACAGATACACAGCTGCTGAGGACTTGTTGCACCCATCTGCTCCCCACTCGAATGTCTCTAGAGGTGAAAGATCACCCGGCAGACCCTGTTCCAGGGTTCAGGGGTGAGGGGATATTTGATAAAACTGATACGGTTAAAGAGACTAGGACCTCTAGACCTGGAGACTGGCCAAAGAAGCCAGGAAGGTCTTGGGGACCTTTGAGAGGACTGGGTATAGAACACATACAGTGTTACTGACGCCTTGCATTGGGCCATATTGCTGCCAATTGTCCCCTGAATGATGAACCCATGCAATGTGATAATGCTTATATGAAAAGACGCATTTCTCTTTTTTCACAGATCACATGTATAGCATCATGCTCAAGTCGCATGGAGAAGCAAATGTGTGTGATTGACATTGACGGGAAACCCGTCACTGCGCTGCTTGACTCTGGTAGTGTGATAACATTGGTCAAAAGCAGCTGCGTAAATCCGGCCAGGTTACACCCTAGCACTGCATGGTCATTTGCATCCATGGGGACACTCGTGACTACCAGGCGGCGCTGGTTGAGATTGACACCCCTTGCCACAGAGTGAACCATTCAGTGGGAGTGGTACCTTCCCTGCTTCATGAAGCCCTAGTGGGGAGGAATTTTCCCCATTTTTGGAGGTCGTGGGAAGGCACAGAGAGCCTGGAGGAAAAAGCTCCCCCTGCTGAGGAGGCACAGGAGTTCTCACCAGACCCTTTTTGCCAAAGGGAAGGAGAGATTGGTGACAGGACCTAGGAAGAAGGAGGCCCTCTTTCTTTTCCTGTAATGGCTGGGGAGCCGGAGGAGCCGGAAGATAGCTCCCAGCAGATGGCTAATGTCCCAGACCCTGTCTCTGTCCCTGACCGTGAGAGTGAACCAAATGCAGTCCGGAGAGGACTTCTGTACAGAACAACTACGGGATGTCACTCTCCTCAGAGCCAGAGAAAACGTGAAGGTGATGGATGGGGAACCTGTGGACCCTAATTGGGCGGTGTCTTTTCCCTACATGGTGCTTAAAAATGATTTGTTGTATCACGTGGTGAAACACGGAGAGGACGAACTGGAACAGTTAGTGGTTCCCAAACCCTTCCACTGAATAGTGTTAGATCGGGCCATGGTCATGTAATGGGGGGACATCTGGGGTATGGAGAAAACCAGGGAGAGGATAACCCAGAGTTTCTTCTGGCCGGGGTTGTATGCAGACGTAAAAGAATACTGTGAGTCATGCCCTGAGTGTCAAATGACAGCCCTGTCACCCCATTTTCATAGTCCCCTTGTCCCATTTCCCATAATTGAAGTGCCATTTGAGCGACTTGGCATGGATCTTGTGGGACCAGTAGTAAAATCTGCCCGGGGACACCAGCACATCCTGGTGATACTGGACTATGCGACCTGATATCCTCAGGCCATATGCTTGCAGAATACCTCCACTAAGACTATCGCCAAGGAACTGGTCCAGGTGTTTAGTCGGGTGGGGATCCCTAAAGAAATTTTGACAGATCAGGGTACCCCGTTCATGTCCAGAGTGACCGTACCTCTGTTTACCACCCCCAAACTGACAGTCTGGTGGAAAGGTTTAAAAAGACCCTCAAGAGTATGCTAAAAAAGGTGATGGATAAAGATGGGCGAAATTGAGTTTTTTGTTGCTGTACCTCATGTTTGCCATACAAAAGGTTCCGCAGGCATCTATGGGGTATTACCCCTTTGAACTCTTGTATGGCAGACATCCCAGGGGGCTGCTAGATGTCGCAAAGGAGATGTGGGAGGGAGAGGCCACACCATATAGAAGCATCATAGAGCACGGCTCCTTGGTGTAGGATCGAAGCTGTCCTGCCCCTTGTACGAGAGCATATGGAGCAAGCCCAGGAGGCCCAGAGAAGGGTTTACAATCGGGGTGCCAAAACCAGAACTTTCAACCCCGGAGACAGAGTGCTGGTGCTATTCTCCATGGTCAAAAATACATTTCTGGCAAAATGGCAGGGTCCCTTTGATATTAAGGAAAGAGTAGGGGAAGTAAACTGCAAAGTTTATGAGCCTGGGAACAGGAAACCGGAGCAGATTTACCATGTTAATCTCTTAAAACCGTGGAAGGACAGGGAGAGTTTATTGGCAGTGCTCACGCCCCAAAAGGACAGGTTACCCCTAACCCTGGATGTCCCCATAACGGAGTCCTTGTCACTGATGTAACAAAATGACGTTAAGGAATTTGTCAGTAAAAATAGAGACTTTTTCTCTTCCCTACCCGGACTTAATACTGTGCTACAATATGACATAATCACGGAACCCGGTCCATGTAAATGTAAAGCCCTTCTGAATACTAGAGGCTAGACGAGAGGTGGTGGCAAGAGAAATAAAAATCATGTTGGCGTTAGACGTGATAGAGGAGTCTCACAGCGCCTTGTCGAGCCCTATAGCACTGGTCCCAAAGCCTGATGGCACTATACAGTTCTGTAACGATTTTAGGAAGCTGAATGAGGTGTCTAAGTTTGATGCATACCGATGGCACTGGTTGATTAACTTGGGGATAGGTTGGGAGGGGCTCGGTACATAACAACCATAGGCTTAACTAAGGGACACTGGCAGATCTCCCTAACAGAGTCAGCAAAGGAAAAAAACTGCCTCTACCCCCGAGAGGTCCTTCCAATACAAACGAATGGTCTGCATGGGGCCCCTGTATCCTTTCAGAGGAGGATGGACAAGACTTTGAGGCCTCATCGGCCCTATAAAGTGGCCTATCTGGATGATGTCATCATCCACAGCCCATATTGGGAATCACATCTGCCCCAGGTGCAGGCAGTGGTAGATTCACTGAAGGTAGTAGGTTTAACAGCCAAATAGGCAATAGGTCTAAAGGAGGCCAAATACCTTGGGTATGTGATTGTTCGAGGTCTGATTAAGCCCCAAACCAATAAGATGAAGGCCATTCAAAAATGGCCCTAATCGGTGAACAAGGAACAGGTTCGGGCCTTCCTGGGGATTACAGGGTATTGCCGACGCTTAATCTTCAACTTTGCCACCATTCCCATCCCTCTGACTGATCTGACAAAGGGTAGAGTGTCAGAAATGGTTAAGTGGAATCCTGAAGCTGAGAGGGCCTTCCAGAAATCGAAGCAAGTCCTTTGTGTACAGCCAGTGCTTGTGACACCAGACTTCACAATGGAGTTTGTGGTTCAAATCGATGCCTCTGAGGTGGGACTAGGTGCTGTTCTGTCCCAGATCAGAGACGGCGAGGAGCACCCGGTCGTCTACCTAAGCAGGAAGCTTAATAGACATTAAATAAATTATGCCATTGTGGAATTGGAGTGCCTGTCTATCAAGTGAGCCTTAGAGGCCCTAAAATACTAAATGCTGGGAAGGTCATTCAGGCTAGTCACGACCATGCCCCCCTTAAGTGGATGTGTAACAACTGGGAGAAAAATAGCCGAGTGACTAGGTGGTCCCTGGTCCTACAGCCGTTAAGTTCTCAGTGGAACACCAGGCTGGAAGGCTCCAAAATAATGCTGATGGTCTTTCCCAGGCCCAATGCATGGTCTAGATAGTTGCTCCGCCTGAGGGGCTTAAGCAGAGGGGGGGGGGGTATGTGACGTTATGCGAGGCACCACAATGGATGGGCGATACTTGTCACCTCGCATTTTGAGGCGACTAGCGGGAGTCCACCATGGCAGAGCTGGTTCTGGCCCGGACTTTCTGTTCCACTCAAACCCCTCTCCATCTGCATTTAATGACCAGGAAGAGAACAGATGAGAGCTTCATCTTGGATCTCAGAGGGAGAAAGCTTAGAGAGCTCTGTGTGCTAATTTGGGCTCTAAGAACAAGGTTTGCAATGTGCTTATGTTTTGTGGTTGTTGGGGACAGCCCCACACTGTATAGAGAGGAATGTGTTTGTTTAGTTTAGCGCCAGACGGCAAGGTTTTGTTTTCTCTTTCTGTTTGTGATTTGAACTTGCAAAGCTGAAATAATAAATCTGGCAAGCCGCCAGATTTTAAGAAACTGACATCCATGCTGAATCTTTTCCCCAGAAAAGGGATCCCCACAAGCTAATCTCCCACAATATATATATATATATATATATATATATATATATATATATATATATATATATATATATATACAGTATCTCACAAAAGTGAGTACACCCCTCACATTTTTGTAAGTATTTTATTTATTATATCTTTTCATGTGACAACACTGAAGAAATGACACTTTGCTACAATGTAAAGTAGTGTGTGCACAACTTGTATAACAGTGTAAATTTGCTGTCCCCTCAAAATAACTCAACACAGCCATTCATGTCTAAACCACTGGCAACATAAGTGAGTACACCCCTAAGTGAAAATGTCCCAATTGGGTCCAAAGTGTCAATATTTTGTGTGGCCACCATTATTTTCCAGCACAGCCTTAACCCTCTTGGGCATGAAGTTCACCAGAACTTCATAGGTTGACATTCGAGTCTTCTTCCACTCCTCCATGATGACATCACGGAGCTGGTGGATGTTAGAGACCTTGTGCTCCTCCACCTTCTGTTGGAGGATGCCCCACGGATGTTCAATAGGGTTTAGGTCTGGAGACATGCTTGGCCAGTCCATCACCTTTACCCTCAGATTCTTTAACAAGGCAGTGGTCATCTTGGAGGTGTGTTTGGGGTTGTTATCATGTTGGAATACTGCTCTGAGGCCCAGTCTCTGAAGGTAGAGGATCATACTCTGCTTCAGTATGTTACAGTACATGTTGGCATTCATGGTTCCCTCAATGAACTGTAGTTCCCTAGTGCCGGCAGCCCCAGACCATGACACTCCCACCACCATGCTTGACAAAAATGTGAGGGATGTACTCACTTTTGTGAGATACTGTATATATACAGTATCCAGGTGAGCCAAGCAAACATATTTAGGGGACTGGCCACCAACAGGCATGCCTCTAAGAAGTCTGACTTTTTTTTTTATTAAATTGGAGTTCTGGTTTTGATCATCTAGTTCTGGTCACCAGTCCTCAGGAGGTATGTGCCTGAACTGGAGAGAGTCCAAAGATGGGCAACAAAACTGATAAGAGGGCTGGAGGACCTCAGTTATGAAGAATGTCTACAAACATTAAACTCATATTCCCTGGAAAAAATACACTTAAAGTGAATGTGAACCCTCACATATAGCCAGTGAAGTGAACAGCCTCAGATGATACGCAGGGGTAAAACAAATCCTCCTACATATGTTTTACATGTATATCTACTGTTTTCAGCTTTGCATACTGTTTAGAAAGTGCATATCCTGTTAGAATTTTCTCTTCCTGATTCACATGTGGGTGTGGATTCTTGCCATACACTGTGAGACAGCTGATTGACACACACACCCCTGAAAGGCACACACCCCCTCTCCACATAGGCAGAGACTTGCAGAGCTGTGCTGTAAATTAGCTCTCTGCTAATCTATTTATAGCACCCACACTGACACAAATTTCAGGCTGGTTTTATCACAGTTGTCGGAGAACTTGTCAGAAGTTATCATGCTGATAAAAGAAGAATGGAGCAGGAGAAAGCCACCGGACTTAGTGCTTTGAAGAGAGATAAGAAAACACTGCAGATATATGTGCCCAGCTCAAATTTCATGAATTGGGTTTACATCCACTTTAAATGGGGATATGGTCGCAATACATAAATCTTTGAATAATGACGCTAGATTTGGGAAGAAACCATTTGACCTAAAGACTTTAAAGAAGACAAATGGGCACACAATGAAGTTGGGCGAGAAGCCATTCAGTCTGAACTGCGTAGAAGGTTCTTGACTGTTCGAGCTGTAAGGATGTGGAAACCCCTTCCACATTTAGTGTTATCAGCGGGGAGTGTAAATGAGTTCAAAAAAAGCTTTAGATGTGTTTCTTAGCAAACACAATGTGCAGGGATATTAAAAATAGGACACACACACACACACACACACACACACACACTCAGGTTGAACTGATTTCTTTATTCAAACTTGCCAACTATAAAAAGTTCTCCTACTATAATTGCACCTAACAGTTTACTACTATGAAAGGAGTTACATTTCTAAAGTAAATTTGTGCTTAGCTTAAACCTACAAAACTGATGGGAGGAGTATAAAGTAGGTACCTATAGTCACCTGCAAATAACGTTGGATGTAATATTGATCACTTTGGATGCCCTGGGGCATTTAGCAAGGCAAGTTCTCCTTCTTTGAAACTCAAGCCCTGGTCTGCCTCTTTCTGATTCCTGCACTTCATCATTGGTTAGAAACCACTCATCATATTGAGGGACCAATAGTAAGCTGAGAAGAAGACAAAGGGGGTAGGTAAGTATGTTGCAATTTGGAATCTGAATATTTGCCATATGAATGTTTTCTACAGTGTATAGTAGAATATATTAATTTAAATAATGAAAACAAATTAATTTTTCTCTTTACAGTTAAACCTGAGCCTACCACACCTACAGCAGTTTCAGAATGCTATGAAGGAAATGGAGGAGATTACAGAGGCGCTACTTACATGACAATTTCTGGTAAAAGATGTCAGCCCTGGACCTCTCAAGTGCCACATGCACATTCAAGAACACCTGACAAATTTCCAAATGCGTAAGTGATGCTGCCATTATTACAGAGGGAAAGTATAGAAAGAAGGTTGATCTATGATGATAATTTTTTGAAAGGTTCCATTTTCTTCTGTATTCCCATTGCAATCATCTCATGCAGTACTTTCCTTGGAGAAAAGGAATGGAATCAAACACATTACATTTATATTTGCAGGGGACTGGAAAAGAATTACTGCAGAAATCCTGATAATGACAAAAGCCCATGGTGTTATACTACAGATCCTAGTGTACGATGGGAGTATTGTAACCTGAAGAAATGCACCGATGTACCACCTATAGAACAGAAGCCTGTACAGACAACAAAGCCTACTCTAGTATCCAGCAGTCCAGGCAAGAAAACAAACAGCCCAGTTCTGTAGATGTATAAAACACGCCAATTTGCTAAAGCATGCATTATCTGTGCATTAAAAAATACTTTTTTTCCATTGACAATTGCATTGAGGCAATACATGAGCCACAATATGTAAATATAGAAATAAAGTCAGCGCTCTGTGAAAAAAAGAAGGCTGCTAGCACCAAGTATAAATATGCCCAAACTCTCACTATTAGTAAATAAAATAAAAAGTGCAGCACTCAAGACTTATATAGTGCAATTCATACCATCAAAGAAGAAAAAAGGATATTTTATAGTCCATATACAGTATCTCGTAAAAGTGAGTACACGCATTTTTGTAAATATTTTATTATATCTTTTCATGTGACAACACTGAAGAAATTACACTTTGCTACAAAGTAAAGTAGTGAGTGTACAGCTTGTATAGCAGTGTAAATTTGCTGTCTCCTCAAAATAACTCAACACACATCCATTAATGTCAAAGCGCTGGCAACAAAAGTTAGTACACCCCTAAGTGAAAATGTCCAAATTGGGCCCAATTAGCCATTTTCCCTCCCCGGTGCCATGTGGCTCATTAGTGTTACAAGGTCTCAGGTGTGAATGGGGAGCAGGTGTGCTAAATTTGGTGTTATTGCTCGCACCTTCTCATACTGGTCACTGGAAGTTCAACATGACACCACATGGCAAAGACTTCTCTGAGGATGTGAAAAAAAGAATTGTTGCTCTACATAACAATAGGGGTGCACTTCAAATTTGGGTCGTTCGGCGTGAGCCGAACATTATAGGGCGTTTGTGGCATCTTCGTGCTCCCCATAATGATTTAAAATATCGGCGGAATGCCGCCCGCTGATTGGCCACAGCATGCACATGACCTGCATGCTTGGCCAATGAGCGGGCGGCCTGCTGTGAGAGCTTTGATTGGCTAAAGGCATCCTGCCTTTAGCCAATCACTGCACAGCAGTCTCAATCCACTCCCCACACTAAATAAAGTGGTGTTAGAGAGATAGTGTAGTTCCTGAAGACAGGCAGCTAGATTTTAACCCGTCCAGATCCGCGCTATAGCCAAAGTACGGCTCCAGCGCGGATCTGAAATGCCGGGTGGACGTCCACGGACGTCCTGGCCATGTGCGCGCTCCTGGCGCGCACTCACAGGCGGCGGCGGCCTGCGCCCGCCGCACGCTGCGTGGCCATGCCCGTGGGTCAGGCGGACTCGATGTCCGCCCGAGACCCACGATTCCCTATCAGACCTGCAGAACGGGGAACCGCCGTTGTAAACACGGCGGTTCTCAGTTCTGTGACAGGGAACATACCAGATCTACTGATCCCTGTCACTGGGATCAGTTAGATCTGTTATGTCCCAACCAGCCCCGCCCCCCACAGTTAGAACACACCCAGGGAACATTGTTAACCCCTTCACTGCCCCCTGCTGGTTAACCCCTTCACTGCCAATGACATTTATATAGTAATCAGTGGACATTTACATTTCTGATCGCTGTATAAATGTCATTGGTCCCAAAAAAGTGTCAAAAAAGTCCGACATAACCGCCCCAATATCGCAGTCCCAATAAAAATCGCAGATCGCCGCCATTACTAGTAAAAAAAAAATAATAAAAACGCCATAAATCAATTCCCATAGTTTGTAGACGCGGTAACATTTGCGCAAACCAATCAATATACGTATGTAGAAGTATGTACAATATATGTAGAAGAATATATATAGGCCAAAACTGTTGAATCATTTTTATTTTTTAATTTTTTTTTTGGATATTTATTATAGCAAAAAGGAAAAAATATTGGGTTTTTTTCAAAATCATCTCTCTTTGTTTGTTTATAGCGGCGATCAGAATTGACGCAGAGGGGATCAAATACCACCAAAAAAAAGGTCTTTTGCTGGAATTAGTGCTGACACTCTGGCGATACCTCACCTGTGTGGTTTGAACACCGTTTTCATATGCGGGCGCGACTTACGTATGCGTTTTCTTTGCTGCACGAGCTTGCGGGGATGGTGGCGCTTTAAAATTTTTTTTTTTTAATTTTATTATATTTTTCATCTTGACACGGTTCCTTTTAAAAAAAAAATCTGATCACTTTTATTGCTATCACAAGAAATGTAAACATCCCTTGTGATAGTAATATATGGTGACAGGTACACTTTATGGAAGAATGGGGGGGTCTAAAAGACCCCCCCCCATCCCTCCTTTACACTTCACAGTGTTCAGATCACCAAAAACGGCGATTCTGAATACTGTAATTCTCTAACAACCGGTGGCTAACACCGAGTAAACTGGAATTGACGTCGTAACGTTGCTTCCGGAAATGTACAAAGGAGTCCCGATCGAAGCTGATTCCCTTCCACAGGGACTCCACACAGCAGCCAGAAGCATCAGATCGGAGCTCCGGTCTCCCGGTGGGACGGGAGGCCGGAGAAGAGCGGCGGACGGTGGTGGGAGGGGGATGTCCCCTCCCGCTGCCTGGGATGACGACCGCCTGCTCTAAAAAATGGTACAAGGGTATAGCCTGTAGCTGCAGACCATACCCCGATATGTCCACTTAAAGCAGCCACCGTTTATAAACAGCGATTCGCGTTAAGTGGTTACACTAATTTACAATAGCAGGGCCCAACAAAAGTAACTGCAAGGGGTTACAGTGTTCTGGCTCAGACAACACCCAAGGCCCAATTTTTCACCACCTGTTAGACTGGAGCATGTCATCACAATTTTTAACCACTTAACGCGAATCGTCGTTTATAAACGGCGGCAGCTTTAAGTGGAAGTATCGGGGTATAGCCTGATTATTTTAGAGCAGGCAGACGGCTATCCGGTTATAATGGCCGATTCGGCTCGGAAGCCGCTCGGTCTTTATCCCAGGGAGCCGGAGGGGCCATCCCCCCCTCCCGCCACTGTCCGCCGCTCTTCTTCGGTCTCCCGTCCCACCAGGCCGCTATGTGGAGTCCCTGTGGAAGCCGGAAGCAGCTTCAATCGGGACTCCTTCGTATATTTCCGGAAGCAACATCAGAACGTCACTTCTGGTTTACTCAGCGGGAAACGGCACAGTTTTAAAAAAATGACAGTATTCAGAATCACCGTTTTTGGTGATCTGAATACTATGAAGTGCAGAGGAGGGACCCCCCATCCTTCCATAAAGTGTACCATAAAGTGTACCTGTCACCATATATTACTATCACAATGGATGTTTACAAATTCCTTGTGATAGCAATAAAAGTGATCAGATTTTTTTTTTTAAAGGAACAGTGTTAAGAGGAAAAATATAATAAAATAAATAAATAAATTTAAAGCGCCACCGTAACCGGGAGCTCGCGCAGCAAAGAAACCGCATATGTAAGTCACACCCGCATATGAAAATGGTGTTCAAAACACACATGTGAGGCATCTCCGCGATCCCCAGAGTGTGAGCAGTAATTCTAGCAAAAGACCTCCTCTACACCTCTAACCTGGTAACTGTAAAAAAAATTTAAAGCTTCGCCTACGGAGATTTTTAAGTACCAGAGTTTGTCGCCATTCCGAAAGTGTGCACAGTTTTTAACCCTAACATGTATGGTATCTATTTACTCGGCGTAACATCCTCTTTCACAATATACAAAAAAATTGAGCTAACTTTACTGTTGTCTTATTTTTTAACACAAAAAATATATTTTTTTTTCCAAAAAAATTGTGCTTGAAAGACCGCTGCGCAAATAGTATTGCAAAGATCGCCATTTTATTATCTAGGGTGTTTGAAAAAAAATATAATGTTTGGGGGTTCTAAGTAATTTTCTAGCAAAAAAAAATATTTTAACTTGTAAACAACAAGTGTAAAAAAGGGCTCTGGGGCTTAAGTGTTAAACTAATTTACAACAGCAGGACCCGTTCCTGCGTCCAACAAGAGTAACTGCAAGGGGTTACAGTGTTCTGGCACCGCCAACACCCAAGGCCCAATTTTTGGCCACCTGTTTGACTGTGGGCTTTCGTCAGAATTTGTAAACTAATTTACAACATGAGGCCCAGTCCCTCTGTCCAACAAGAGTAACTGCAAGGGGTTACAGTGTTCTGGCACTGCCAACACTCAAGGCCCAATTTTTGGCCACCTGTTTGACTGGGGGCTTTCGTCAGAATTTGCAAACTAATTTACAACATCAGGCCCAGTTCCTCCGTCCAACAAGAGTAACTGTAAGGGGTTACAGTGTTCTGGCACTGCCAACAAGCAAGGCCCAATTTTTGGCCACCTGTTTGACTGGGGGCTTTTGTCAGAATTTGCAAACTAATTTACAACATCAAGCCCAGTTCCTCCGTCCAACAAGTGTCACCACGTGAAAAAAGCAAACACACTAAGGCTAACCAGAATGAATACAGGCAATCAGCTTATCCAGTCTGAGAAACCACCAGAGCAAGCCGCTTCCTCCGTTCCCTTCTACGGACTAGTAGCTACAAATGACTCTGTATGGGAGAGTGCGGTTCCCTCGGCTCGGTGGCGGATTTCCCAGCTCCCTCCTGAAGTGATTGATCGGACAGAGCCCTACCTCCAGCAGACTATTCAGGTACGTTGTGGCCCTACTAGTCTGTAGAAGGGAACGGAGGAAGCGGCTTGCTCTGGTGGTTTCTCAGACTGGATAAGCTGATTGCCTGTATTAATTCTGGTGAGCCTCAGTGTGTTTGCTTTTTTCACTTGGTGACACTGGTGGAGGAAGTTCCAGGCTGGAGATATCACGAGCTATGGACATTTGATTTACTGCTTTGGACTGCAGAGCACTTGCACTTTATATGTTTTTGAAGTATAGCATTGGATGTTTTCAATATATATGCACTTTTCAATATATATGCACTTTAATATTTTGGTGGATATTGCACTGCTGGAAACTATTTTGATTTTAGTTTTCTGTTGCAGTTTTTTCTTGATATATAGTTAAAAGTAGCAGTACACTTAACACACATTTACACTTTCCATTAACGCGACTTTAGCGCGGTGATTCACTGCATATATGTTAACATTGCATATAAGCCTATAAAATGAGCACTTTTGATTTTTCATATTTGCGTCCCATAGACTTAATTGGTGTTCGGATTTTCACCCTGAACTTTTTGTCTGTTCGCATGTTCTGGTGCACACCTAACCGGGGGGTGTTCGGCTCATCCCTACATAAAAATGGCCTAGGCTATAAGAAGAAGGCTAAGACTCTGAAACTGAGCTGCAGCACGGTGGCCAAGACCATACAGCGGTTTAACAGCTGCCCTGTTTCACTCAGAACAGGCCTCGCCATGGTTGACCAAAGAAGTTGAGTGCACGTGCTCAGCATCATATCCAGAGTTTGTCTTTGGGAAATAGACGTATGAGTACTGCCAGCATTGCTGCAGAGGTTGAAGGGGTGGGGGGTCAGCCTGTCAGTGCTCAGACCATACGTCACACACTGCATCAAATTAGTCTGCATGGCTGTCATCCCAGAAGGAAGCCTCTTCTAAAGACGATGCACGAAAAAGCCCGCAAACAGTTTGCTGAAGACAAGCAGACTAAGGACATGGATTACTGGAACCATGCCCTGTGGTCTGATGAGACCAAGATAAACTTATTTGGTTCAGATGGTGTCAAGCATGGGCGGCAGCAACCAGGTGAGGAGTACAAAGACAAGTGTGTCTTGCCTACAGTCAAGCATGGTGGTGGGAGTGTCATGGTCTGGGGCTGCATGAGTGCTACTGCCATTCTAAAGGAAGCTGAGGGTAAAGGTGATTGACTGACCAAGCATGTCTCCAGACCTAAACCCTATTGAGCATCTGTGAGGCATCCTCAAATGGAAGGTGGAGGAGCGCAAGGTCTCTAACACCCACCAGTTTCGTGATGTGGTCCTGGAGGAGTGGAAGAGGACTCCATTGGCAACCTGTGAAGCTCTGGTGAACTCCATACCCAAGAGGGTTAAGGCAGAGCTGGAGAATAATGGTGGCCACGCAAAATATTTACACTTTGGGCTCAATTTGGACATTTTCACTTAGGGGTGTACTCACTTTTGTTGTTTAGACATTAATGGCTGTGTGTTGAGTCATTTTGAGGGGACAGCAAATGTACAGTGTTATACAAGCTGTACACTCACTACTTTACATTGTAGCAAAGTGTCATTTCTTTAGTGTTGTCACATGAAAAGATATAATAAAATATTTACAAAAATGTGAGGGGTGTACTCACTTTTGTGAGATACTGTATATAAAAATTGTAATAGTGACAGTTCATCAAAATATTGATGTATTTCCACCAAGTGATATGTAATTACTCTATATTTCCACAAGATTGCTCATTGTATACAATCACCAATCCAATACACTCACCAGAACAGAACATTTAGCTGCTTAAATTATAGGCAGCAGATGGGCTCAATGCTATCAACCAAACCACGACAATGAAAACTTTGGAATAGGTGCCATTAAACAGATGACCTCTAGAGAGGACAGCCCTGCCATCCATCTGCACCATTAGACCTGGCAGATGGATGGCAGGGCTAAGGGGGACAAATGCTCCCCAGAATATAGTCAAAAGGAGTATATACTGTATAGTGTAATATTTGAAAATGCATGAAAACAAAATAAAAACAAAACTGAAGGATGATAGTGTCTAAAAATAAAAATAAAACCCTCCACAGTGTGCACTACCACCAATCCAATGCACTCAATGGAACATGTGGGTTCACAAGTAGTAAGCAGTGAGTGAGCACAATGGGATTATCCAGACCACAGAAATTCACCCTTTAGGAAAGACTACAGCTGGCTCCTTCTGAGTACAGGTCCACTCCACACGGCCCAGTCCAGGACTTGTGTGTGCTGGCTACATCCTCATAAGTGCAGGGAGTTCATCTCACTTGCCCTAAGACTGACTATTCCCCTCCCTACCTGGCTTATAAATGGGTGCTGTCTCACCCAAGAAATCACTGTTGGAGGGCTCTCCCTAAAAGGGGCCTAGTACCCGATGACACTACCCACTGTAACCACTGTGACACTCTTCTGGTACAAAGCCACCTAGTGGTAAAGTAGCTAATTGCTTCTGCCTACAAACTGTAATTTCAAAATGTAATAAATCAGAGATTTTAGTGACAAATAAGGTGAAATTGGCTGCTGTCCTTTGAAAAAAAAAGTTATTCACTGATCTTTTTAAATAGGCCCTCGTATGTTAAAAGAGATATTTCAAAAGTAGTACACTTTAAAACTATTGGTAGTTTATTCACAGATGCATTAAGAGTAGAGTTGAGCGGTTCGGAGGGTCCGTATGAACTTTGGGGAAAAAGTCCGGGTTCGGCACCGAACATTGCCCGAACATTATCCCGGCCCCCGAACCCCATTGAAGCCAATGGGGACCCGAACTTTTAGGCACAAAAATGGCTGTAACAAAGTCCTGGCAAGTGCTAGAGGGCTGCAAAAGGAAGTAAAATGGGGGTAAGAGTAGGGCAAGTGCCCTACAAAAAAATGGGGATAGGGAAAATAAATTGAAATCAAATAAACTAGGAGATGATTTTTGAACAACAATGTGTCACTTACAGCTGCAGTTAGAACCTCTCCCTTTAGAAACAATAATCTGTCCCTCTAAGCAGAAGCCTCTACCTAGTGCAGTCAGATCGCTCAAAGCAGCAGTATGTGAAATCTCAAATTACTCCCACAATCTGATCGTTGCGTACGATCCCACAATCTGATCGTTGTGTACGATCGTAACGATTGTTGTGTTAGGCAGGGTTTGATCTGCAATCTGTCACTCAAAGCAGCAGTATGTGAAATCTCAAATTACTCCAACAATCTGATTATTGTGCACGATCGTAGCGATCGTTGTGTTATGCAGAGTTTGATCTGCAATCTGCAATCTGTCACTCAAAGCAGCAGTAGGAGAAATCTCAAATTTCTGCAATCTGTCCCTCAGAGCAACAGCAGTAGTAATCTCAGGATGCAGGATCAGATGTTAAAATGTCTGCAATCTCTCCCTCACAAAAACGCCAACAGCATCCTCTCCCTACACTAACCCAAGAGCATGTGACATGTAGCACTGTGACTCCAGCTTATAAAGAGGCTGGGTCACATGATGCACTGGCCAATCACAGCCATGCCATTAGTAGGCAGGGCTGTGATGGCTTCTAAGAGCAAACCAGTGAAACGCTTGTTGATTGGTTGCCCTTCAGCTATTCAATATGCGTGATGAACTACCAGAACCCAGAACCCAAACGTTTTTTGAAATGTCCGGGTCCCGGACACCCGAAAGTTCGGTACGGACCCGAACGTTACAGTCCGGGTTCGCTCAACACTAATTAAGAGTGTCTTGTAAATCTGTATTGAAATTCTCATACGAAAGTATCAGAAGAATGTTATAAAGCATTACAGAATCAAATTTCTATGCAGACACTTAACATTTCTGGTGCACTTTAGTAACTTCCTAGTCCTTTTGTAAGAATCTACTCTTTTTATTTCAAATCAGGATTCAAATGAAAAATATATGACTATGTATGCATTACATTTTCTTTTGGTCCTAATTTGTGAGCATTACACAAAACTAAATGCAGTAGCACAATACAATGCTAATTAACTTCTTTTAATATTTCTGTCAGATTGCGTTATTGGTAAAGGTCAAGATTATCGTGGTACAAGATCGGTCACTGTTAAAGGCTATACCTGTCAAGAATGGAGCTCCCAGACGCCTCATCCACACAACAGTTTTACACCAATAACTCACCCAGGTGCTGGATTGGATAAAAATGTAAGAGAGTTTGAAAATAACAAAACCAGAAAATGATAATGTAATATTTTATACTAAAAGCAGAATACATGTGTGACTACAAAATAAAGTGTCTACAAGTGTGTGTGTGTATAACGTTTTTGATCATTTGTTTGGTATCGGTTCATACTGATGTGACATAGGATCTGACTCGTGAGACCTCAAGTCAGATGACACGTGAAATTCAATGTTTCTCTGAGAGCTGTCCTAACTGATACTACACAAGTCTGTACCATTTTAGGAAAGGTTCCTGCACTACTTTGGTCCAACTTTGGTACGACTTCAATGCCACAGAGTGTAAAAAGTCACATAAAAATGGTATCAAAGTTGGACTCCAATGTTGCATTGAAAGTCCCATGACTTTGGAGTCTGGCTGGTGTGAACCGAGCCTAAGTATTACATAGAAACATAAAAAAGTGATGGCAGAAAAAGACTGAGTAGTCCATTGAGTCTGCCCTTATAGTCTTCTGCAGCTTAGATGCTCTACTACTGTGTATGTTATTTTTCTTTCTATAATTATTTCCACAGAAAGATTTGACTTAGAACCTGTATTGATTTTGTTTGCTTCAGAACTGCTTCTCTTCCCATACAAGTCTATGTATAATTTTGGCAGCAAATTTTGATTTAGTTTTAGTCTTAGGACTAAAATGGCATTTTAGTTTTAGTCCCATTTTAGTCTTCTGCAATTGTTTTTATTTTATTCGTATTTAGTCGACTAAATCTCCAGGACATTTTAGTCAACCAAAATGGCCTACATTTTAGTCAACTTAAATCTCCAGTATATTTTAGTCGACTAAAACTAATTTTAGTTGTCTAAAATATAATGGGTGTAGTTAAATTGTAATGCATTATTTAACCATTTCTCTACAATTTCCAAACTCATTATATACTGCTGGAGTGAAACACCTAATATGTTATTATTTATGGTATTGAGGTATGAACATGCACTACAGACCAGTGTGAATTTTGACATCAAATTTCAATTTAGTTTTGGTCTTAGTCTTTTGACTAAAATGGCATTTTAGTTTTAGTCCCATTTTAGTCTTTTGACTAAAATGCCATTTTCTTTTTAGTCATATTTTAGTCATCTCAATTTTTTTGGTTTTAGTTGTATTTTAGCCGACTAAAATGGTATTACGTTAGTCAACTAAAATGTTTTAGTCGATTTTAGTTAACAAAATTAACACAGTCTATGGGACTGCAAAAGCAGTTTGAAACAGGTCAACTACAGTACCTGCAATGAATTCTGAAAAGTCTCAAACTGATTTCAAAAGCATGTCCACAGACACTGGCCCTTAATTAGCATTTTACTGAAGTCATTTTATAGGCCACTATCTTTATAAATGTGATTATATTGAAATGGGTATCATTACATCATCATATACGATAAAGTAGGTATAGTTCAAGTTTACTAAACACTTAGTTCTAATACACACCTTTGTGTTTTCTTCTTATCACAGTACTGCAGGAACCCTGATGGAGATATTAATGGCCCGTGGTGCTTTGTAGCAAGTCCTGGTACAGTCAGTTGGGATTACTGTGAAATTCCTGCTTGTGGTAAATGTTCTGCAAACCCATTTTATTACTTATACAAGATAACATTAAGCTGTATCACTTATGGTAGTCTGTAGGATATTAAAAAAAAAAATCTGTGTTATCCATGTACTTTAATTTAGCTGCTTCAAAAAAACATATGCACATTTTTCTAATATACATTTTAAATTGTCAATGACATTTACTGAAACTGTGTGAGATCAAGCTTGGGTACCATCATTTTGGAATAGTATTGAGGAAGGGGGGCTTCTTACAGTTCAGGTCGGTGCTGGACACCTAATCCATTTGTGACATTTCTCCTGGCCAAACCCAGCATATTGCCTGGCTAGGGACATTGCAACTGAGAAGATTTTCTCTTCTATTTTCTTCCAGTAAGTGTTTACCAGCCAATCTGGTTTTAGCTGTGCTATACCTTTTTGTTTCTGTAAAGTTGAAGTGTGCATCACCAATCATCACACATAAATCGTTTTTGCTCTTTCTTTGGTGAGAGTAGAGCTGTTTGACTCCTTATCCTTATTTTTTTAAAGGTGCAAGCTGTGGAAATGTTAGGTTTTTTTTTTCTCAATACTTTATTTATTTCCATCATACAGGGATACAGTAATATCTTAGATCACACAGTAAATGGCAGATAAGTAATTGCATTGTAGATAGACTAAGAAGCCTGACAAAGATGTTTTAATAGGTATATTAACAGTTCAATTATCTCCCATCTGAATAAGATATGGTGGGGGTACTGCACTGTGTATGATGGTATTATTATAAAACACCATGGCAAAACGGGAAAAAGACAAAAAAAAAAAAAAAAAAAAAAAAGGGTGGGGGGAATACAGTCGAGGGAGACAAAGGAAAATAACAGGCAATAAAAGGAAGCGAAAAGAGATAAGAAGAAAAAAACATCCCCGTCGCACCTCCGCCCCACAGGTTCCGCCACAATAGTCATGTTAGGTAGCTTCATAAGGAATCAGCCGAGTAAATCTCTGTATTCCTCTGAATAGACAAACTCATGCCAGTAATACCATTTCTTGAGAAATCGTTCCCTGGTTCCTTTCTCAGTAGACACCAAGTCCTCCATTCTGTTCACCTCCGCCACCCTCCCCAGCCACATAGCGATTGAAGGGGTCTGCATCTGTTTCCAAAGCTGCAGGATACAGATCCTAGCCGCAGTGATCAGGGAGGGCAGGATCGACTTTCTGTACGATTTACTCGGGAACCGATGGTGATGTATCAAGAACAGAGCGGGATCTCGGGCCAATTCATGCTCCGTACATTTTTGAGCAATTCTAAGGACCTCGGTCCAAAAAGGCTGGAGTAACCTGCAGGACCAGAAAACGTGGAGTAGAGAGCCCGGCTCCTCCCCACATCTCCAGCAAGTGTCAGGGCACTGAAGAAACATCTGATGGAGCTTTACGGGTGTGTGATACCAGAGTGTCAATATCTTGAAGTTCGCCTCCTGGTGATTGGCGCACAAGGAGGTTTTATGGGCGAAAAGAAGAACTCTTTCCGCCTGTTTGTTGGAGAAGGCAATACCCAGGTCCTCTTCCCATTTCGCCAGAAATGGCAATTTGAAGTCCCTTGGAGGGGTTACCAGGGGTTGTATGTCTGAGATATGGTGTGTCGTGCTGGTGACTTATCAACACACATAAGTTCAAAGGAGGTAAGTTGTCTGCAGTATAACGTTGGCGAAGGCAAAGACCCTAGATAATGCGCCAACTGAACCTTTTGCCAAAACGAGAGGGTATACAACCGGGGGTCTTCCATTATTCGCTGTCTGGTGAGCCAAGTGCCATTTAAGATGAAGTGTCTGGCTTGAGACATGTTGGTATCTCTTAAGGTGGATACTATGCATTCGTGCCACCCTGGGTCAAACTCAGGGTTGCCCACTATGGGGATGAGTGGTGAAGGACACGGGGCAATCTCCGATGTCCGAAACAGTTTGGAGCATTGGTGCCACGTCTCATCTACCGTGGGGTGGGGGCATCTTTTCAGACGTCCTCCTTCGGGCACACCGTGGCAACGTATCTAGCGGGAGATTGACCAAAGCTCGTTCAATCAGCACCCACTGTTTAAGGGCCCTGTGTTTGCACCAATCCAGTGCTCTTGAGAGATGGCACGCCACCAAGTACAAGCGGACATCCGGCAATGCTATTCCTCCCATCAGTTTTGGCAAGCATAGAAGTGATTGGGCGACCCTAGGGGGCTTCTGCTGCCACAAAAACTCTCCGAAGGTCTTGGTGATAGTCTGGATGAAAGATCCAGGAACATGGATCGGGAGCGCCTGTAGAACATACAAGATTCTGGGCATTATATTCATCTTGAGTATGCTACATCGTCCAAACCACGAAAATAGGCCCGTTTGCCATCTCGAAAGATCCTTTTTATCAGCCAGCAAAGGTGGAAAATTCAGCTTAAAAATGTCGGCTACGGTGTTTGGTAGCTTAATACCCAGGTACTTAATATGGGAGGGTGCCCACTTAAAGGGGAAATCCGACTTCAAAAGGGATAACATTCTTGGAGGCAACGACACTCCCATCGCCTCCGACTTCTGACAATTGACCCGGAATGAAGAGAGATTGCCATAAATCTGGAGTTCTGCCAGTAGATTTGGCAGTGAGATCAGGGGTTTCGTCGGGAAGAACAGTAGGTCGTCGGCGTATGCTGCAATTTTGGGACACAGCCCCGACCCCACATTGACGCCTGAGATGTCCGGGTTAGCCCTAACTCATCGTAAAAATGGCTCCAGGGTCAATATCAAAATCGGGGGCGACAAGGGGCATCCCTGTCGGGTCCCGTTAGAGATCCGAAAAGATGGCGACAGAAGGCCGTTTACTTTAACTTGAGCAGTCGGATGTGAGTATATAGCCCCTATCCAGTTCATCATCCGCTGTCCTAGGCCAAGACACCGCAGGGTCTCAAACAGAAAGGGCCAGCTGACCCTGTCAAAGGCCTTTTCGGCATCCATAGACAGGATCAGCATTGCGGTACCACGGGACTGTGAAGCGTATAGAAGGTTGATGGCCTTAGTCGTGTTGTCCCTGGCCTCCCTGGACAGCACGAAGCCCACCTGATCCGAGTGTATCAATTGTGGTATCTTTTCCAGCATCCGGGTAGCCAAGATTTTTGTGAACAATTTAAGGTCCACATTTAAAAGGGAGATGGGACGATAGCTTTGGCACTGTAGAGGGTCTTTCCCTCCTTTTGCTATAACCGCTATATGAGCCCGTAACGTGTCTGCCGGGAGGCCCGAGCCAACCCCCGCTGCATTATACGCAGCCAGAAAGTAAGGCGCAAGAATGCCCTCGAAGAGTTTGTAATACAAAAGGGTGTACCCATCAGGACCAGTAGCCTTACCCGGTTTCGTCTGGGATATTGCAAGTGTCAGTTCATCGGCAGTGATCGGGGTCTCGAGATCCGCCAGATCTTCGTCCGTCATCCTGGGAAGGCCCGATTGGGCTATATAGTCTCTTATGGCTTCCGTCCTGGACATACCTCCCTCCCCTGTCCCCTCTGGTGATAAATTATACAATGTAGCATAATATTTCTGAAAGATGTCAGCAATATCTTCCGTTTTATGCCTTTTTTGTTGTCTGTCGTCCATCATCTCGGGTATAAACGAACTTGCCCTCTGGTCCCATAGGGCCCGGGCCAAAAGCTTACCGCTTTTGTTGCTATGTTCGTAAAAGGAGCGGTTGCACTTCGCAATATACGCCTTTGCTCGATCCAGAGCTAGGGATCGCAACTGCTGCCTCAGCATTGTCAGTTCTGACAAGGTCTGTTTCGCCATACTCTCCTTGTGAGCACTCTCCAGGGTTCTGATTTTTTTGAGCAGGTCCTCCTGTTGTCTCATCTTCTCCTTCTTAAGGCACGAGCCCAATTTGATCAGAATACCCCGGGTGTACACGATCTCTGGTCTACTATCGGGGCCTGTATTTTCCGAAAAAAACAGACGCAGGTCCTTTGTGACCTCCGTCTTAATCTCTGGAACCTGTAAGAGGGAATCATTAAGTTTTCAGGACCACGATCGCGAAATTGGGGAAAGTAGATCCACCTCTACCATGACCAGAGCATGATCAGAAACTGTAATTGTGCCAATAGAGGCCGACAGCACCCGAGACAGCAGGGACTGCGGGAGAAGTAAAAGGTCAATCCTGGAGTAGGAATCGTGGGGATGTGAGTAGACCGTATAGTCCCGGGCCTCAGGGTGGAGAACACGCCAGGCGCCGACTAGGTGGAAAGTGTGAAATGATTTCTTGAGCCTTTTCAGTTTAGCGTAGGAGACCTGCGAGGTCCGTCTGGAATTATCCAGAACCGGGTCCATCGTGAAGTACATATCTCCGCCTATTATAACTGCCCCTTCGGCAAAGTCTCCTAATTTGGAGAGAATTGGTTCCACAAAAGCGATATGACTAGAGTTGGGAAGGTAGAGGTTGACCAATGTCACTCTATGGCCCCCAATTGTGCCTTTCACAAAAAGCGCCCTACCTTCTGCGTCGGCCCATTGATCACTCAAAACCCATTGAGTTCTGTGATGCAGCAGTATGCTGACCCCGCATGACTTTGAATTCGGTGAACAGCTATGGTATGACATAGGGAAGGTGCGGTTGCAGAGTTTGGGTATTTTGTCGGCACAGAAATGTGTCTCCCGGAGGAAGCAAACACTGGCCTTCAGACGTTTCAAGTCGGCAAGCACCATAGAACGCTTCTCTGGGGTATTCAAGCCTTTTGTGTTTAAGGAAAGGAGGCGGATTGGCTCCCCTTGAGCTGGGTTCGGCCTCACCTCTGCCGGCATGGCTCCTCAGGCCGGAGGCACGAAGGGGGCAAGAAAGGGGTTAAAAATGAGGAGTATAGGTAGAAGAGGAAGGAGGAAAAAGAAAAAAAAAGAAAAAGAAAAATTAGAAAAAAAGTTCCGGAACTTCTACGCAGTCTGCGTAGGTGAGACCTCGTCTCAATACACCCCGACGGTCCGACGGAGGGGAAGGAAAAACAAAACCCCCCTAAAAAGGCCAGCCGTACCAAAGGGTGTTACCCTATGTGAGGGAGAAGTAGGTCACAGTGGGGAGCCTTGGCTCCCTATCCCAACCGAAAACTCACAAAACAATAGAAAAGTACAATGTGCAGTATGCAAGCATAACTAGTAAATGCAAGCCATGTTATTAGAACACAATGTCCGGGGTCTCCCATGAACACCTCTGAACTGGATAGTGCAAACCCTGGTAAAAAAGAAGCGGTTCCTATCACCGACCATCAGCTAGCCCTCGCTAAACCACGTAGGCCTACACGCCGTGGATTCTATAGGGTGTGAAGAGGGAGAAGAAGGAGAGGCGGGGGGACCGAGGGAGGGGAAAGGCGGGACCAGGGATGGGGCATGGGGATCCCGGAGTGGTCTGTCAGGAATCAGCAGCTTGGCAGACCAGACACGTAGCTACACCAGGAAACCGAGACCAAACAAGTATATAACTTAAAAAGGTGATATTTATTTACAGTGCACAGCAATAAACAAACACAGCAAACAGTGAACATAAACAACACCAGCAAACAAAACCCAAAACCTGACAATAACACTAACACCTACACTGCAGATTAAAGCTAATACTGGACAAGGGTACAGGGTATACAGGGAATCAAGGAGGATACAAGGCAAGGGACAAGAAGCAAGATGGAGAGAAACAGGCAAAGCAGGATCTCTAGCAGCAGGAAGGTGAACTGAATCGTGACGCACTGGGGAAAGGGAGGAACAGACTTAAATAGCCATTCATGGCTGAACCCAGGTGTGGCTGATTATTACAGCTTGCTGGCTCTAGGGAGACACCTGCTGGTGGCCACTGAAGCTGCAGCAACCAGCCCAGAGCAGCACAGCGCCACCTGTAGGTGAGCTCAATCCTGACAG
>BLSH010249874.1:1369294-1395696 GCA_018402905.1 Glandirana rugosa
CCTCAACAACTAAAGCATGTGCTGTCAAAATGCTTCCCAACAGCTCCTCCTCAGTTAGATCCTGCCAAAGTGAATGACACAAATCTTTGTCCCCTATTGCAAGCTCCACACAACAAATAACCTTCACTCTTAGCATCTTGAAAGAGGTAGGCAAAAATTCCAAGCAACTGGCTCCAAGTTCCCAAGTGTAGCAGATCTGGTCGTTAGTGGGCGTCACGATTATGTCAGGAATCAGCAGCTTGGCAGACCAGACACGTAGCTACACCAGGAAACCGAGACCAAACAAGTATATAACTTAAAAAGGTGATATTTATTTACAGTGCACAGCAATAAACAAACACAGCAAACAGTGAACATAAACAACACCAGCAAACAAAACCCAAAACCTGACAATAACACTAACACCTACACTGCAGATTAAAGCTAATACTGGACAAGGGTACAGGGTATACATCAAGGAGGATACAAGGCAAGGGACAAGAAGCAAGATGGAGAGAAACAGGCAAAGCAGGATCTCTAGCAGCAGGAAGGTGAACTGAATCGTGACGCACTGGGGAAAGGGAGGAACAGACTTAAATAGCCATCCATGGCTGAACCCAGGTGTGGCTGATTATTACAGCTTGCTGGCTCTAGGGAGACACCTGCTGGTGGCCACTGAAGCTGCAGCAACCAGCCCAGAGCAGCACAGCGCCACCTGTAGGTGAGCTCAATCCTGACATGGTCTTAACAAAATAAAGGCTTCCCGAGCACCCACATCAAAAAAGCGGACCTCGAGGGGATGGAGAACGGGGGGCTCCTGCCAAGATAACTCCATAGGCATCACCCTTCACATATCTAGTGGGGGCTACCCCTCTCCGCTAGAAAGTCCCATGTCCCCTAGCCCTCGTGCTCATACGGGAGGTCATATGCGGGGTAGTCAGCATCATGGCGGGCAGACCCAGAGCAAGGGAGGTGGACTCCACCACACTACAACCACCCCCGGCCTACCCGCCACAGTAGCCCCCCCCCGCACCCACACACCCCCCCTCTCTCGTCAACACCTGCTACTATGTGGGGAGACCGAGGCAGTACAGTAAACATTTTTAGGCATTTATGCTGTATTGATTAAAACCGGCCCTGGCTGGGGAGGCACACATTCTGAAATGCAAAAAGGAAAACTCAAAACCACATGTCTCATCGCTTCCCCAAACCCTGCTCCTGTACAGTTCCCCCAACCCCCGACCCCACAAAGCAGCTCCAGACACCCTCTTAAAACAGTCTAAGTCCACCAATTCACCCCCCATCCCTCAAACCTCTCGGCAAGTCCGTAGGAGTCCTTTCATGTGTGTCAGCAGGAACCTAGGGCATTCCACCAGTCATTTGCATCAAAAAGGGAATCGATGGTCAGGGCAGTACCTCCGGACATAGAATATGGCCCGATAGGGCCTACGACTCATGCGCAGCCTCCGCCATCAGGACCCGATCTGCCCTTCTTCTTCTTGAGTTGCGGAGTGGCAAGCCGGCCTGCTGCACTTGACCCTCTTGACGCGGCGGTCTAGTAAGCAGAGTCCTCAGCCAGTCCAGCAGGGAGATGGGTTCCCAGTCCAGGAACTGGAAAAGAGCCGGCAAGTCATTATGGCGTCGGATCGTGTAGGAGGATCTCCCCTATGAACGGTCAGCTGCATGGGGAAGCCCCACCGGTATGACATGTCGGCGTCCTGAAGCTTCTCCAGGAGGGGCTTTAACATGGCCCGACGGATCAGGGTGGCTCTGGAAAGGTCCGGGAAGATAGATACCTGTGCCCCATCAAACCTTATCGGGCTTTTGGACCATGCTGCCCGAAGGATCTGTTCTTTATGGGAGTACCTATGTATCCTGCAGATCACATCTTGGGGCCACTCCGGATCTGTAGGCTTTGGACCCAGCACCCTGGGGACACGGTCAAAGTCCAGATTGGCCGGTAAACCCTGATCTAGAACCTTGTGCAGAATCGCCTTGACCGTGTCCGCCAGATTTTCAGCCCCCGTCGCCTCGGATAGGCAAGTGGTTTCTGCGGCTCCTGTCTTCCATTTCCTCCATACGGAGCTGTGTCTCCGCCATTTGTATCTGATGTGCCTTCCGGCTCCACTCCAGATTGAAAATCCGCTGCTCCAGGAGCTCCACGGCCGACTCTCCCTTAGCAAGCCGGCCATCCAAGCTACAGACCTCCGAACGGACCTGCTGCCAGTCTCTGCGGTGTTGCTCCTCCATGCGCAGCATGATAGTTTCCAGGTCAGTCTTTGTGGGAAGCGACTGCAGCAGAGCCCACATATCCCAATCCCCCGAGCAACCAGGCAAGTCTCTTCCTTTAGTGCTGGCGGGCTGGGAAGAGGGGTCCAGGAGGGCGGGAAAACCCGACAATGGTGCCCGAGGAACATCCTGCGAAGCCACCATGATGGGGGAGGATAGTTTCTCTCCAGGCCTCAGAGGACTGCGTGGGCTCAGAGAGCGGGCCGCTGTGGATGTGCCCGGGGCTTCCGCGAAGAAGGTACTGATTTTAGGCGAGATCGGGACCCTGGCAGAGCCTTTAGACGTTCCCCTGGTCCTTCTTCGTTTATTATAGCTCATGGCCTGGCATTAGCTTGCACACGGGTCGCTAGATTCAGTTGGGAATTGGGAGCCACAGCAAAAGACGTCTTCACTCCGCCATGTCCAGACCACGCCCCCGAAATGTTAGTTTTTTTGCTAGGCATTATACAATAATGGTCCTGAAATCCACATACTTATCCAGAGTAAAACAAAAAAATTCAATGAAATAAAATGTCTGTCATGGTCAGGGGTCAGGCTCAAAGACCTGTAGTTATAGCAGTAGAAGAACTCCCGCTGACCAGCAGCATTGGTGTATAAGCAGGTCACCCTGGTAATATATGCAGGCTCACCTGAGGTGCAGAGTCTAAGTACTAACTGGTGATCACCAGAGCTAATGATGGTGGAAATGGGTTTAGCTGCATGTTAGTACCAAGTTGCAGTCCCCAAGATCGCCCCACCAGGAGGTGAGCAAGCCAGGGTCCAGTAGTGGATATAGCTTGTAAGGAGCAAACAGAAGCGTAGTCAGTAAACAAGCAAAAGGTCGGTTGCAAGTAGTTGCAGGTTGGGATTAAGCTGAAGCGTAGTCAAGGAACAAGCCAAGGGTAAGTAACTTGGGGTAGTAAAGATACGGATGGCAGCAGGAAAGACAAACGAGATACTGGCTGGAGAGAGCACAATAATCTGGCAAACAGAAGTGCAAAGACATGACTTAAATCAGGACGAGCAAAGAGTAATTGTCCAAGGAACTGTCCAGCATTCCAGGTGGCTCATCAATAAGCGACAATGCCCGACACAGCAGAGGTTGCGGGATCAAATCCAGACCCTCTCAATGTCCCTGATACAGTATCTCACAAAAGTGAGTACAACCTCACATTTTTGTAAATATTTTATTATATCTTTTCATGTGACAACACTGAAGAATTGACACTTTGCTACAATGTAAAGTAGTGAGTGTACAGCTTGAATAACAGTGTAAATTTGCTGTCCCCTCAAAATAACTCAACACACAGCCATTAATGTCGAAACTGTTGGCAACAAAAGTGAGTACACCCCTAAGTGAAAATGTCCCAATTGGGCCCAAAGTGTCAATATTTTGTGTGTTCACCAATATTTTCCAGCACTGCCTTAACCTTCTTGGGCATGGAGTTCACCAGACCTTCACAGGTTGTCACTAGAGTCCTCTTCCACTTCCATGACGACATCACAGAGCAGGTGGATGTTAGAGACCTTGCACTCCTCCAGCTTCCATTTGAGGATGCCACACAGATGCTCAATAGGGTTTAGGTCTGGAGACATGCTTGGCCAGTCCATCATCTTTACCCTCAGCTTCTTTAGCAAGGCAGTGGTCGTCTTGGAGGTGTGTTTGGGGTCATTCTCATTTTGGAATACTGCCCTGCAGCCCAGTCTCCGAAGGGAGGGGATCATGCTCTGCTTTAGTATGTCACAGTACATGTTGCCATTCATGGTTCCCTCAATGAACTGTAGCTCCCCAGTGTTGGCAGCACTCATGCAGCCCCAGACCACGACACTCCCACCATCATGCTTGACTGTAGGCAAGACACACCTGTCTTTGTACTCCTCACCTGGTTGCCGCCACACATGCTTGACACCATCTGAACCAAATATGTTTATCTTGGTCTCATCAGACCACAGGACATGGTTACAGTAATCTATGTCCTTAGTCTGCTTGTCTTCAGCAAACTGTTTGCAGGCTTTCTTGTGCATCATCTTTAGAAGAGGCTTCCTTCTGGGATGACAGCCATGCAGACTAATTTGGTGCAGCTTGTGGTGTATGGTCTGAGCACTGGCAGGCTGACCCCCACCCCTTTAACCTCTGCAGCAATGCTGGCAGCACTCATACGTCTATTTCCCAAAGACAACCACTGAGCATGTGCACTCAACCTCTTTGGTTGACCATAAAGAGGTCTGTTCTGAATCAAACCTTTCCTGTTAAACTGCTGTATGGTCTTGGCCACCATGCTGCAACTTAGCTTCAGGGTCTTGGCAATCTTCTTATAGCCTAGGCCATCTTTATGTAGAGCAACAACTCTTTTTTTCAGATCCTCAGAGAGTTTAAACATTAATGGCTATGTGTTGAGTTATTTTGGGACAGCAAATTTACACTGTTATACAAGCTGTACACTCACTACTTTATATTGTAGCAAAGTATCATATCTTTAGTGTTGTCACATGAAAAGATATAATAAAATATTTACAAAAATGTGAGGGGTGTACTCACTTTTGTGAGATACTGTACATATTACACAACTATGAACTGCAAGGGCCTGCCTGATTGCATACAAATTGAATGGATTTAGTAGACTTTTGGCACATGTGTGCAGCTCCTCGTCCAACTGGCTTCATTTGTAAGAGCATGCTGGAAACCCAGAATCTAATCAGTGCTTGCAGCCAATGGCTTCAATAGTAAGATCGTGTATATAACAATAGCTAGATTAGGGGCAGGTATGCCTAGAGGGATCCCACACCCCCTTAAAGGCACAGGGGCACAGTGAACACCCAGCAAATAGGACAATGGCAGCAAAGCTGTCCAGTGCAGCCCCACACCGAATAACAAACGGCAACTGCCAAGCCTATAACTGGCCTTAAAAGCATATGGAAGGGTGATGCGTATCAAGCAGCAACAAAGAAATATTTGGATCGACTTGGGTACATTACTTTAGATAACACAGTAATACATGCATTTTTTTTTGGTGGACAAACTAAAGTCGGCAATAGATGGTTCAAATCTTGGCAGGTCCCTGTTGAACCGGCCGAGATTTGGTCCATCTATGGCCAACTTTAGTTTGTCCACCAAAAAACAATGCATGCATTTCTCTATTATCTAAAGTAATGACTAGACATGTGAGGAACTCAGAAATTTGCTTTGTTTAGTTTCATTTCAATTTGTTATCTACATAAATTAGTTTCGTTAAATTTGTTTAATTAGTTTAATTAATTTTCAGGAATTCGAATGGAGTTGAATTGCATTCAAATTGAATTGCAGTTGAAATCCATTCAAATTGAATTCCATTTGGAATCAAATTTATTCTGTTCGAATTCTGGAAGATAGTTATATTCTATTCTATTGTTTTTTTCTATTCTATTATTTTATTTTTTATTATATTTTTTTCTTTTCTATACTATTCAAATTCTATTTTATTCTATTTTATTCTATTTGAAATTTGAATTTCAGAAAAGGTTATATTGTTATATTCTTTCTATTTTATTCTGTTCTTTTCTATTTATCCTATTCAAATATTGTCTATTCTTTTCTATGCTATTCATTTTTATTCAAATTCTTTTTCGAAATTCGAAATTGGAAGATGGTTCTATTCTTTCTATTCTATTGGTTTTTTTTTTCTATTCTATTATTTCCTATTCTAGTCAAATCTATTCTTTTTATTTTCTATTCTATTCTAATCTATTCTAGTTAAAGTTATTTTATTCTATTCAAATTTTGGGAAATGGCTATGTTCTATTCTATTCTAATTGTTTTTTTATATATGTTTTTAATTCTATTCTGTTCTTTTATTTTCTATTCTATTCGAATTTGAATTTATTCTATTCTAAATTCTAATTTCGGAAGAAGGTTATATTCTTTTTACTTTAATATATTCTATTTTTTTCTATTCTATTCTATTCTTTTCTATTCTATTCAAATTTATTCTGTTTAAAATTAGAATTTCAGAAGATGGTTACATTTTTTTTATATTTTATCCTATTCTATTTTTTATTCTATTCTATTCTATTCCTTTATTTTCTATTGTATTTTACTCTGTTATTTTATTTTATATCCTTTTATTTTATATTCTATTTTCTTCTATTCTTTTATTTTGTATTCTGTTCTGTTTTACTCAATTATTGTATATTCTTTAATTCTCTATTCTATTCTTATCTATTATGTTCTTTTCTATTCTATTCCTTTATTTTCTACTCTATTTTATCCTCTTCAGAAATTCGAATTCGATTAGAAAATTATTTGAATTAAATTAGAAAACTATTGGTCCGCAATTTTATTTTGTTATTTCAAATTCATTCAAATTAATTACTACTGTAATTTGCAAATTCAGATACATACGAATTTCCGAATAATGAAAAATTATTCTGAATTTCAATTCAGAATGAAATGAACAGCACATGTCTAGTAATGGCAAAGTTCTTGCCGATTTAAACTTGCATAAGAGTCCATAAGAGGTATAAAGGTACAGGGACTGAAGTAGTGAAAATAAATATTATGTGCTAATGTTATGTGCTGGTCCTCCACTGAGATGATGTTAATGTATTTTACTGTTTAAGCCTCAACAGAAATTGAGTGTGGAAAGCCAAAAAAAAAACAAAGAAAATGCTTTGGAAGGATAGTAGGTGGATGTGAAGCACATCCACATTCTTGGCCTTGGCAGATCAGCCTTCGAACAAGGTAAATTATTATTGTTACTATTATACAGGATTTATATAGTTCCAACAGTTTGCGCATCGCTTTACAAAATGAAGATGTTGCATTATTTTTGTAATTTCAAGAAAATTGCTTACAAAACATTTTATCTATAAAGTTCATACAAGTGCTCCCAGATTACTAGAAGACAGTCCTGTACACACAGCGGCGGCTGGCCCATAAGGGGCACTTGGGCCCCGCCGCTGACAAGAAGGAAAAAAAAAAAGTCAGCCCGTCCCCCCTGCAGGAGGGTATATTAACTTTTTTTTTTCCTCGGCTCCTTGCTGTCAGCTGACAGCAAGTAGTGAGCCGACTGGTCAGTCATAAAAGACTATGTGTGTGCGCTGAACAGGCACACATACATAGTCTGACTGGCTGCCCCTTAAGCCATCAAAGCCAATGACTCTCTGTCATTGGATGCTGTGGGCAGGGGCGGGACTATGGCGGACATGCTGGCTGTGTGATTACTCATGCAGACGCAGCACTCTGCCAGGACTTGCCTGCAGACCATCCACGAGGAGAGGAGGACAGTCCACTGCCAGCCAGGCCCAGCCAGCCACCACTGCAGACTGCACTGGACAGGTGGGTCATCTAGTATATACCCTATTTGGGACTCTGTATACCCCTATCTGGTGACTGTATACCCTATCTGGGACTCTGTATACCCCTATCTGGTGACTGTATACCCTATCTGGGACTCTGTATACCCCTATCTGGTGACTGTATACCCTAGCTGGTGCTCTGTATACTGCTATATGGTGACTCTGTATACTGCTATCTGGTGCTCTGTAAGTGTATACTACTATCTGGTGACTCTGTATACCCCTATCTGGTGACTCTGTATACCCCTATCTGGTGACGCTGTATACCCTATCTGGTGATGCTGTATACCCTATCTGTGATGCTGTATACCCTATCTGGTGATGCTGGGCTGTATACTCCTGACACAAGGGGTGGAAACTATAAGCGGTGGGGCTTATGAGAAGTGGGAAGGGTCAAAAAGGAAAAGGGTCCTAAAATTTCACCAGCCACCACTGCGTACGCATGGGCCGAATGTCGGATGGCATTGGCTGGTTCAATAGAAATCCACCGTCATTCGGCCCATGTGTACTGCAGCCGGTCTGACAGAAGCCGGCCTTTCAGCCGGCTTTTGTCAAAGGGGCATGACCAAGAAAGGTCAGCGCTCTCAGCCAGTGGCTGAGAGTGCTGACCGGAGTGTTCTTGCGAGGGGTTGCCCCTCTGTCAGAACACAATAGAACACCAGAGGAGATCGTTGTACTAACATCTGCTTGTTAGTACAGCAGCTCCAACCTGAGCTGTCAGGGTTGAATGAAAAAAAAAAAATCTAGCAGTGTGTACTAGGCTTAACTCTCTATTTGTGCAAGATGATACCACAAGTCTGATTAGCTCTGGCTGGTAACATACCTGATATAGTCTGAGGGTTTTCATTTATTCAGGCCATGGTATATCTAGTAGTAGGACACCTTAATCCAATCACCATATAATATGTAAATGTTGACTGTCCCAGAGCAGGATGGTGGATGTGAAAGTTATGGTGCCATCCTGTCCTGGTTAAATAATCCCACTGTTGGTGTTGGGAAGACTGCAAAGGATTTAGTTCCTCAATTTCCATGGCTAAAGCTACAACAGTAGTTTTTTAATGAACATTCATACGAAAGTATTGTAAATTTTGCTTTAACTTTCAATTTTGGAACAAATCGACCAAACAAAAACCACATTCACTGTTAAAAATTCATTACATCAAGAAAAATTTTCTATTTTGCTCCTTCAAAATTTCACATCACTGCAGTTGAAAACGAACGTTGATTTGACCCCACTAATGATCAGAAAATCAAATGGATGCTCTTAAAACTTCAAATAAGGTCAAATTAAATTATACTAGTGTATAGCCAGCCTAAAGGTGTAAATTGTTGAAAAATCACCAGGGTAGAAACAACTTCATATATGGAAGGAATATGGTGACAAAGGCTTCCACCTGTTTAAAGATGGTTGTTCCATTTTGAAGTAGATGGCCTCTTTTACACCTCTTGCAAATCATTGGTTTTCAATGGGGTTGTAACTGTAACTAAAACATATTGGTACCACAACTTTCACACCTCCCATCCTGCTCTTGGACAATCAACATTTACACATTAGATGCTGATTGAATTAAGGTGTACTAAGATGTGAATGTAAATGCTGGTGTATCTTCCTGACACTCTAGGAACTGAAGAAGTTGATTGATAAGTTATGAAACATCTTCAGCATTACAGAACCATTCCATTTGGATTGACTAACTACTGCTAGATATACTTGATATTGTTAAAAACTGCCAAGGGCTTTAAGGACTTTCCCGGGTGGGACCCCCTGGGAAGTTATTGAGAGTAATGAGAGCTATAAGGGTTGATTAAAGCAAATAGGCTTTTACTTTTTAAAGGAAGTTACATTTTGCAAGAGAATATGACCAAGAGCTTAGAGAATGAGGTCTTTATTAAATCAACCACATAGTGTCAATATCATTTAATTTTGCAGCCTGAGTTCATTTTATCATTTCATAGTCATGTATAATCATTGTGTCAGGAACTTGCACTATGCACGAACGCTTGGTGCACATGTTTAGAAACTATTAAAGGTTTGACTGAGGTGAGAAAAACCAAAAGTTAAGCATTCAACTCATAGCAATACAAAACTATATACATTTTGTAAAATGTAAGTTCTGCAAGTATAACTCACCTAACATATAATCTATATAAGGCTTGTTTCACACGGGTTTCAGCTTGTGTAAGAGCAGTATGACCAGCAAGCTTTTGCAAAGCATTTGCTTAGCTTTCGGCAAGCTTTGTTAAAGCTTTTAAATTACCATTCAGCTCTAGTTAGTAAACGTTGAACACAGACCCTAATGGTAGTACTGATTGCTACTTTAACCAAGCTGTTAGCAGGCTTCAGCACTACTTGAAGCTTGTTGAAAGCCTGCTAGCAACTTGTGGCCATTAGCCCTCCCATTAGAATCTGTGTTCAACATTTACACACTGGAGTTGAATGATACTTTAAAAGCTACAACAAAGCTCACTGAAAGCTCTGCTGATGCTTTGTAAAAGCTTGCTGTTCACACTGCTAATATATAAGCTGAAGCCTGTGTGAAACAGGGTTACCTCCTTTTCCAGCTCCTTCCATGCTTTTCTATGAGCATTAGTATGCAATTAAAAATTTCTCTGTCTTACAGCTTTAATCTGCACTTCTGTGGTGGAACATTGATTGATCGTGACTGGGTTGTCACAGCGAAACACTGTTTAGATCGGTAAGGATAGCATTTAAGATTAAAGTGACCCATACACATATGTTTAATATATACACTGGATACTAAAAGTCTACACACCCATGTAGAAATTAAAATAACCCCCACTTTGGCTCAATAAAACAAAAATAAATCCAAATTATGAGTCCAAATTCAAAAACGCTGTGCAAATCAAGTAATATCTATATACAGTATATTTAGTTTTAGGAGTGTGTCTATGGGAATGTTTGACCATTCTTCCAGAATTTGTAAGGTCAGGCACTGATGTGGATGAGAAGGCTTTCCTTGCAGTTTCTGCTCTAATTCATCCCAAAGGTGTTCTTCTTGAGGTCAGTACTCTCTGCAGGCCAGTCAAGCTCCTCCACCCCAAACTCGCTCAGCCATATCTTTATGGACCTTGCTTTATGCACTGGTCCAAATAATTTGGTGGAGGGGGAATTATGGTGTGGGGTTGTTTTACAGGGGCTGGACTTTGCCTCTTAGTTCCAGTGAAGGGAACTCTTAAGGTGTCAGCATACCAAGACATTTTGGACATTTGAAATTGTGAGCTTGGGGTGGAGGAACTTGACTGGTCCTGACCTCAACCCGATAGAACATCTTTGGGTTGAATTAGAGGGGAGACTGCGAGCCGGGCCTTCTCATCCAACATCAGTGCCTGACCTCACAAATGCGCTTTTGGAAGAATGGTCAAACATTCCCATAGACACACTCCTAAACCTTGTGGACAGCCTTCCCAGAAGAGTTGAAGCTGTTGTAGCTGCGAAGGGTGGGCCAACTCAATATTAAACCCTACGGACTAAGACTGGGATGCCATTAAAGTTCATGTGCGTGTAAAGGCAGGAGTCACAATACTTTAGGTAATATAGTGTATTTAACATATATATCCGCTATGCCTAATAACTCCCAAAAATTGTGAAACTATGAAGCCACTCACAGCACAGCACTTAAAGTGTTAATCCTTCATAAGTGCTTCTTAACCCCTTGCCGACCGCCGATCGGCAATTGACGGTGGCAAGGTGGCTCGTGAGCGCAAATCGCCGTCATTCGCCGGCGGCTGCGCTCACGAGCCTAGTGAGCGCGCGCGCGCCGCTGGAGGCACGCCCACGCGCTCACTGTGTTCGGGGAGGGCCAGGGAGCGGGTGCGGCGGCTTCAATTGCCGCCGGCTACCCGCGATGGCCCCCTCGGAGCGAAGGAACGGAGGTCCGTGTATATAAACACGGACCTCCGTTCTGTGTGAGGGGGAAGGGCTGTGATCACAGCCTTCCTGTATACGAAGGCTGTGACCACTTCCCTTCCCCAGCCAGGGCAGTCCCCCTACAGTTAGAACACGCCCAGGGAACATACTTAACCCTTAGAGCGCCCCCTGCAGGTTAACCCCTTCACTGCCAATGGCATTTACACAGTAATCAGTGCATTTTTATAGCACTGATCGCTGTATAAATGCCAATGGTCCCAAAAAAGTGTCAAAATAGTCCGACATGTCCGCTGAAATATCGCAGTACCGCTAAAAATCGCAGATCGCCGCCATTACTAGTAAAAAAAAAAAAAAACCCCCAAAAATGAATTCTCATCATCCGTAAACGCGACCACTTTTGCGCAAACCAATCAATAAACGCTGATTGCGATTTTTTTTATCGCAAATATGAGGAAGAATATAAATCGGCCAAAAACTGTGAAAAAAATGTTTTTTTATATTTTTTTTTTTGGATTTGTATTCTAGCAAAAAGTAAGAAATTTGGTTTTTTTTTGCAAAATTGTCGCTCTTCTTTTGTTTATATCGGCGATCAGAAATGACGCAGAGGGGATCAAATACCACCAAAAGAAAGCTCTATTTGTGGGAAAAAAAGGATGCAAATTTCGTTTGGGTACAACGTCGCACGACCGCGCAATTTTCAGTTAAAGCGCCGCAGTGCCGAATCGCAAAAAGGGCTCCGGTCCTAAAGCTGGAAATCCTTCCGGGGCTGAAGTGGTTAATAACCATAAAACGTGTGTATACAAATGTGTCCCAGTGCTCCAACAGCTTTCTATGATCAAATCTGCAAAAGTGTTCATTCAAAAGAAATACAAAGTGTCCTCTATGAAGTCCTGAGCAGCTGCATACACAAACAGATGAAGAACGCTTTTGGGATCATTTTGAGCTTTTGGGATCATTTTGAGCTCTTGAGCCTATCTTGAGGGAGACGGGCATTATTGTCTGGTGAGTGCAGATCTGCTTAACTGGTGGAGGGGATCACCTGTACATTAGATTTCCCGCACAGAGGAACTAAACACGGGGTGGAAGAATTTGTTGTTATTGGTAATTGAGAGATGCACAGACGGAGTGAAATGGACACTTTGTATTTCTTTTGAATGAACACTTTTGTAGATTTGATTACAGGTTGTTGGAGCAATAGACACATTTGTAAACATGTGGTTTATGTTTATTCAGGAGCACTTCAAGCTGAACTTTATCCATTTCAACATGATGAAAAATAATATTCTTTAGCAAGGAACACACATTACACATAATGAATCAGGCTACCAAAATAAGTGTGTGCTGTAAATTGCCTCCAGCATTGCTCCTGTTTATTCGAGATTGCCATTTTGCTGAAAGCCAGAGCCCCTGAGCAGCAGTCAATCTTTAGGTTATCAGCAGATCGGCCTCTAGTGAGCCTGATTTTCGGCACAATGCCAAAAATGGAGAGCATGTGCAGAGAAGACTGAAACAGTGTATTACTGGATTTTAAACAGTATAGGCACTTATTTTTTTAATGTTTTACATACAGTAGCTATACCTGCAAAGGGGACCAGCCTGAAGTGATCTAGCAGGACTTAGCTTTCTGACTAAAGTTCCACTTTCATTTATATAGATGTCATTATTATTTTGTTGTGTGAATTGTTTGAGCACTTATGAGGGGTTAAGACTTTAAGCGCTGTGTTATATGACATGTGCAATTCAAATAAAAACAAACTGTGTTCTTTAAAGGGGGAAAAACTTACATCAATGGGGTTGCATAAATATGCACTCCCTTAAAGTAATACTTTGTTGAAGTACTTTTTGATTTTTTGACAGCATTCAGTCTTTTAGGGTAGGAATCTATCAGCATGGCACATCTTACCTTTGCCCACTCTTCCTTGCAAAGGCACTCCAAATCAAATTGGATTGAGGTCTGGGCTCTGGCTAGCCAATTCCAAAACATTGATCATCTTCTGGTGCTTACAAAGCATCAAAGGGATGTCATTGTTGAAAGGTATCAGTCAGAATAAGAGTACAAAAAAGTCATTATATATATACTGTACCATATAACACAGTGAAAGATGGTCATCAATAAATAGAGACAATGTGGCACGACAATGACATTACCAAGAACTAGACATTCCTTCAAAATAGATGAAAAAAATATGAAGAGCACTGGTCCAGGAGGCTGCAAGAGGCCTACAGCAACATTAAAGAAGCTGCAGGAATTTCTGGCAAGTGCTGAGGTAGAGTGGCAAAATGAAAGCCTTTCTTTACTAAGAAAAACATTCAAGCCTGGCTACATTTTGCTAAAACCTACATCACGTCTGCCAGAAGCACGTGGGAATAAAATGTTATGTTCTGATGAGACTAAGAATGAACGTTTTGGCCATAATTCCAAAAAGTATGTTTGGAGCAAAGCCAACGCTGTGCATCACCATAAAAAAAAAAAAACACACAGGGAAGCATAGTGGTAGCTGCAGTGGCATATCATCCATGGGTGCAGGGTGTTCACTGCACACGGCTCCGAAGGGGGGGCTCTGTGTTCTGAAACACCCTGCACCCGTGGATGCCTTAGGGCACCAAGATGGGGGAGTGGAGCGGTAACATGCACCTTCACTTGTACAGGATCCCCTGCACACCCAACCATTGGCACAACGAGCAGGGAGAATCCGGTCCCAGAGAGAAGATAGGAGCAGAATGCTCCTAATTTGAGCAGCGGGGAGCCCAGCCCCAGGTGGATAGCTGGATGCTGTATGCAGAGTGCCTGCCCTGCCTTCTGGATGGAGCAGGAGTCAGACAGGAGGCAGCAGGGAGGAGGAGAGGGGAGCTGGCATCGGAGGTGAGGTGTAAAGGCACAGATCTCATTCTTTCAAGTGGCAGGATGTAGCTCAGCTTTCTCGCAGAGAGAAGATAGGCAGGAGGAGCACAGCAGCGGTTAGAGTTACACATCTGCCTGAAACCCTCCGTCTCCTGGTCAACGGCATCCCCGTGGTCACCTCGCACCCCTGGCCTATGAGCACCTATTCACCCCCCCACGCTCACGTCCCTAAGTGGGACTGCACAAGCCCCACCACCCACCGCTGCCTAAAGATGTGATGCTGGAGAAGTTCTCCTCCGTCCTGTCCCTCTGCCCACCTCCTGTGAGGCTGCTCCCCACCTGTCCCTCTGCCCAACTCCTGTGAGGCTTCTCCCCAGCTGTCCCTCTGCCCACCTCCTGTGATGCTGCTCCCCACCTGTCCCTCTGCCCACCTCCTATGATGCTGCCCTCCTGTCCCCCACCTCTCCCTCTGCCCTCCTCTTGTGATGCTGCACCCCACTTGTCCCTCTGCCCACCTCTTGTGACGCTGCCCCCCTCCTATCCCTCTGCCCTCCTCCTGTGGTGCAGCCCCGCCCCCCCCCCCCACTTGTGCACGGATGGTGAGAATCCGTCTGTACGAGGAGTCTGGGGAACCGGAGAGTCCAATGATGGGGAGGATCTGTCTGTCTACACACATTACAATCTGCACAGGGTCACATGGCTGCCCTGTCCATCACTCAGCCACACACAACTCATTTTCCATGTGCCAGTACTGGCACACACACCTTTATGGGGGATCAAACATATATATACACACACATTCACACAAACATGTACACATGCATATATACATATACAGTATATACATAGACATGCACACACATGCCAATACATACATACACACATACATATACAGTATGCACCTATATGCAGCTGCTTTAGAGTGCCAGGATTTGGACACTCCTCTCCCTGCACATACTACCCACTGCCATACACTCCGCAATCTTCACCCTGCACATACTACTGCCATACACTCCGCACTCCTCTCCTGCACATACTACCCACTGCCATACACTCCACACTCCTCTTCTGCACATATTACCCACTGCCATACACTCCGCACTCCTCTACCTGCACATACTACCCACTGCCATACACTCCGTGCTTCAAAGAATGGCTTCACCAGAAGAAGATAAAAATTTTGGTAAGGCCCAGCCAGGCCCCAGACCTGAATCCAAATGCAAATCTGTGGGATGACCTAAAGAGGGATGTGCACAGGAGATTTCTTCACACTCTGAGAGAGTTTGCTTTCATGGATTTCTTTCACATAGTGCTCTTTACATATAAATCTCTTTTTTTTTTTTTTTTTTTTAATAATCACAGGATAGCTGGAGCCCTATCCACCCATTCACATAGACTACAGTGATAAGCAATGAAGCATGAAATGATCATCTGTTAAAGTGGTTGTCAACTCTTGACAACCACTTTAACCTACGGGTAAGCCTATAATAAGGTTTACCTGTAGGTGCCCTGCATATCTCCTAAACCTGCACAGTTCAGGAGATATGCAGTGTACTGCTGATGCTGACTTCATTTCGGCAAATGCGCAGTGAAGAAACGGCCTCCTTCACAGTTTCTTCACTGTGATCGCGCTGTGACTGGAGGCTCCCGCGCGCATGCGTAGGAGTGATGTCAGCGAGGCAACACCAATCACACCGCTGGATCCCGCGCTGTGATTGGCCAGAGCCGCGGACCAGGAAGTGCCATGTTGCCAGTCACAGTGGTGTGCCGAGACCGCTGCAACTGCTTTGTTTCAAGGTAAGTATTCCATAATGAGCTAGTAGGCGATGCAGGGGGTTTTTTTTTGGTTACTTGACAACTACTTTAATCAAGATCCCTGAGCAATGTGAATAGGTGGGCAGGGCTTTGACGGTCCCATGATTGCTCTTGTGTATAAATCACGCCATGTCAGGGCCTGGGAGGCACAGGTGCAGTGTCCCACACTGCTGCCGGCAGCCTGTCATAGTCTATGACAGGCTGAAATAAGCATTGGCTGGATGCTGCATTTAGTGATACTCAGGTTGTATGCATTCAGGAACATGCAAAAATTCTGCATTCTGGGCATATGACCCTGAACGCATACAGCCCTAAACGCAAATATTATTCAGTATAGCGTCCTTTCAATGCATATTTCAGCCTGTCATAGATTTTAGCAGGTTGCTGGCAGCGGGGCTGTATGCTGTATCTATGCTTTCTAGGCAACTGGAAATGTCGGGAATTGACACACAAAGGGATTAAACACCCAGTGTGCATGTAGCCTATGTAATATATTATTATTATAGTATTCTACAGGGTGGGCCATTTATATGGATACACCTTAATAAAATGGGAATGGTTGGTGATATTAACTTCCTGTTTGTGGCACATTAGTATATGTGAGGGGGGAAACTTTTCAAGATGGGTGGTGACCATGGCGGCCATTTTGAAGTCGGCCATTTTGAATCCAACTTTTGTTTTTTCAATAGGTAGAGGGTCATGTGACACATCAAACTTATTGGGAATTTCACAAGAAAAACAATGGTGTGATTGGTTTTAACGTACCTTTATTCTTTCATGAGTTATTTACAAGTTTCTGACCACTTATAAAATGTGTTCAATGTGCTGCCCATTGTGTCGGATTGTCAATGCAACCCTCTTCTCCCACTCTTCACACACTGATAGCAACACCGCAGGAGAAATGCTAGCACAGGCTTCCAGTATCCATGGTTTCAGGTGCTGCACATCTCGTATCTTCACAGCATAGACAATTGCTTTCAGATGACCCCAAAGATAAAAGTCTAAGGGGGTCAGATCGGGAGACCTTGGGGGCCATTCAACTGGCCCACGACGACCAATCCATTTTCCAGGAAACTGTTCATCTAGGAATGCTCGGACCTGACACCCATAATGTGGTGGTGCACTGCTGGTTTTACTTGAGGGACTGATTTGGCAAACACTATTTATATTTGCATATGGTTTTTTTATATACAAAGATGAATGATGCAGTGCATACACAGAATTAGCGATTATTATAGTTATTATTTCAAATACAGTACAACTTATATTATTCATCATATCAGAATAATACATTGTTAATAAATAGATTTTTGTCCACTTTTTGTTATATAGTTCCAGCAAACCAGCATATTACAAAATACATCTTGGAATCCATAAAGAAGTGAGCAATGAACCATCCAAGCAAGTCAGAGATGTTGAAAAGCTATTCCTGGAACCATTAAATGCAGATATAGCACTATTGAAGCTGAAGAGGTAATTCATTGCCTTACATTTTTTTGTTCATATAAGCAGTTCTGGAATGCAGTCATATATGTGCGCACGGGGTCACCCCCATGCACAAGCCTATCACCCCATGCACAATACGCAGAGTGGCATAATACTCTCTGTGCTCCAGCACCCCACACAGATAGGAGTGATGAAGTATCTAACCTGCAGTGGCAGCATGTGCCGAGCGTTGGAACCCCCTCCAATGTACCAGAACCCGGCACAGGAAGGAAGACTGCACTGTGGCCGGCAGGGTTTTTTTTTCAGTATGAACATCTTCCACCTCAAGCAATGGCCCCATTGGATCAGCACACACAAAACCCTCCCTGCTTTGCATAAAATATGGCAGGCTATCTCATAATGCTTTCGACCTCAGCAGCAGCCAGTCAGTGGCCAAGGAGGCGTAGGGACATGGAATCCTATGTGAGGAGAAACATGTCTGTAGTGTTCACCTGGTATATGGCCCCACCCAGAGCTTTTAAATACCAGTCACTTTACAGCCACCAGGTATTTGCAGTCTGGTGGTCTAGCAAACTAGGACAGTACTGTGCTGAGGAGATAGTTAGGATGGTGTGTGATGGATGGATTGGGGGAAATAACTGATTTCTGCTACTGCGTAGGGTATATTCTACAGAATTTGCAGGGTATTAGAATACAGTGCTGGCAGGATCTGTCAGACTGGGACTGGTACTGTCTACCTTTGTTGTAAATCAC
This sequence comes from Glandirana rugosa, assembly GCA_018402905.1. Taxonomy (NCBI): domain Eukaryota; kingdom Metazoa; phylum Chordata; class Amphibia; order Anura; family Ranidae; genus Glandirana; species Glandirana rugosa. Next base: position 1,387,621 of record BLSH010249874.1, read on the forward strand.
ATTTACTGTTAATTTCTTTGTGCTGTGGGTCTTATCATACTTTTTCATACATAAAAGAAAGGAAACCAGGGCCGCAGGTTTGGATACATTTATTCAATGTCCACTCTCACCGTGTCATTGCTATATGGGGCTTATCCTATTCCAGTTACACTGTATTAGACCAGAAAGGGAAAAAAGTGTGTCAAAGTTTGCTGTCAGTGTGCTGTTAACAGGGTTTATTTAAAGCGGTAGTAAACCCATCCATTTAACAGGTTAAAAATCAGTTACATTTCCGGCACGTGCCGGAAATGTAACACTCCCATTGGTTGTGCTCTAAACCAAACTGTCAAACCATCCAACGGCTGGTGTCATAGCTGATCACATGTGCAGCATCATGACAGTTGTAGATTAAACAGAGGCCAAGATGGCAGCTTCCTTGGCTGAAAATGATAGGAGGGTTTACTACCACTTTAACTACATTTCTACTGTATTAAACCAGGCAGAGAGTAGGACTGCTAGACTTTGAAGCATTTTTCTAACACCGCTATCACTGATGTGTCTAAAAAACATTTACTGTTCTGGGAGTTATTATAATTTTAAAAAGTCAAAACTATGTAGTGGGCTTCTATTTGTTTCAACACATTTGCTCCAGTGGCAAAGTGTCCCATTGCTTGTGTGGCCTTTGTGATTTGTTCCAATTATTGCTGTTTAAACCAAAACAATAAAATATTTCTTTAACTTACAAGATCTTTAGTAGACAAATTAGCGGCAGGTGGCTGTAGATGACAAGGTGGTTGAGGCAACATGGGCTTAAAGCTGAACTTCATGTATGGATTTGGGGATTTGCAAGTGTGCATATGCCATATTTGTGGAATCAGAGCATTACTGTAGTATTCTAGGTCCTGTGCCCACTCGGCAAGAGCACCATTCACAAAACGCCTTGCATCTTTCTGAAGTCAAGATGTTCTCTGACTCTGATCTCCACATGTAAGACGTTATGTGAATGGCATCAGCGGAAAAGCCAGCAATCCCATGTTCATTATGCAGCAGGCCAGCTGCTCCTCACAGGACCTGGTCTCTTCTGCTATCTCTGTTCTTGAAACAAGAAAGGATCTTAACGTCCAGACACTGCATATATGCATCACTATGTAGTTCTGGGGAATGCTCCATTGGTGCCCACAGAACTTGCCACCGGCCTCAGTGCTTATTTAAAATGCCAGCTGTGGCTGGGGTGAAAATAAGGGCTAAAACATTTATTTAACAGGTATTGCATTAAAATAGAAGTTCAATCTAAAACTAACTAACTCTAAATCTACTGGCAGCCACATTCTAAGACTAATCTATCTCTGTAAAGCAAAAATCACTATATATACATTTTCTGCAGCGGATCTGGTCCCACGCTGAGCTGTCAGTGGCGGCTTCTTTCTGCAGGCATGTGCAGAAGAGGCAGCCAACATCGGAAGTCCCATAGTAAGTCTACAGGTGACTTCCCAGGCATTTATCCCAGCCTTTGTTTGCTGTCTCTTCCACACAGCATCCACCACTGGAGACCAGACAGGGGAGGAGAGGACAAAAAGGTATGCAGCAGAACCATCAGGAGACCATGTGGCATTCACCCAATCTCAGTAATATCGGGGGGTATTTTGACTCTTAACCCACTTTCAACCAGCTCTCCTCTCACTCCAACAATGTCTGGTTGAAAGTGGGTTAAGAGTCACAAAGCCCTGATATTACTGAGATTGGCTGAATGCCCCATGGTGATCCATTCTTGTCCTCTCCTCCCCTGCCTGGTGTGTTCACCTGATGGATGATCTTGTTGGTTTGATGGGCGGATCACAATTACTTACTGTTGTGGTACTATCTTCCCTCTTGAAGAATGTGTTATAGTTATTGTTGGAATGCATTGGATGTTGCCAGTTGAAAGACTCACTGTGAAAATTACATCTTTTACAGCAGACTGCAACTGGGTGTACCACAAATGTTAAGTGCAAGATATGTGATCTAGACACTTTTATGGATATACTGTATATTCTTTTTTAATGTACCACAGGTTATGTTTTAATATGTATAAATAAAGATGTGGGTTTCTGTAGCTTTTTAAAAGAAGTTGATCTGTGTACTTCTTTAGTTGCCAACAAAGTTTTTATCTTTTAGCAAGACACCAGATATGCTTGCCATTTCTTACAGACAGTGTTGGCCATCCTTTTCAACCATAGCTTATTGAAGATTTATTAGAGTTGATGAGCTAACATGGGTCTCCTCCCCTCCCTGAGCCAAAAAAAAAAAATGTATTTTCTTATTTTTTTTAATACAAATTCAAGGGCCTTCTTCCTCTGATCTGAGGCCTGTCTTGTTTCTAAGCAAGATTCCTCCAAAGGCTTTCTGTTATGCCTCGTACACACGGGACAATGATCGTACCTATGATCGTCGCAACTCGTATGTTGCATAATGTAAATAGCATACTGACGTGCACCCGACAGTCGTACCTACAACTTGCGGCCGGCCGAACGTGATGACGCTAACGAGCGTATAAAGAGGAAGTAGCGTCACCTTTTGGGCTCCTTCGTCTAATTTTGTGTTAGTTGAAGTGGACTTGGCGCATGCGTGTTTCGCACAATACAACTTGTTGTACCCAACTGCTCTACACACAATACAACGATCGTATGCAAGCTTGTTGGTACGACCAAGTTTTGTAGTCTGCACATACAACTCCCATGTATGACCGTCGTATGTTCAACTGTTGAAAGCGGGCCCACAAACGATCGATTCCGCATGCAACGGTCGTGAGTACGACGCGTTGAATGCGATCGTCGTCCCGTGTGTACGAGGCTTTAGGCTCCCAGGCCTATGCTACAAAAATGGCCAATTGGCATCCCACCACACAAAAGGGAAGACAAAATTCATCACTATGAGGAGGTGTTTTTAGGGTGCTTGTACAAAGCCTTTTTTGACGATGGCAGGTATACCTCTGTTACCTGTCGCAACCCTGTTATCCAAGGTAAATAAGCAGACAACAGCAGTAGCAACATTAGCATCAGAGCATCTAAAAGAGATGTTGTAAAGTTTCTTCAAGCAGCATAAGGCAGGCCCGGCCCTCCATAGCACTCAACTGTACAGTTTGTTTATGATGGTCAATGAGTATGTTGGTACCAGTTTGGATACCAACATCCTCAGAAGTCAAAAAGGACTACTAGGTGTCTAAGATGGAAGAGTGGCCAGAGCTTGAGAAACATGCACTAGAGGTGCTGGCCTGCTTCCTGCAAATGTCTTATCAGAAAGGGTATTCAGCACAGCTGCAGGGGCCGTGATCGGCAGATGCATCTGTATATCCACAGGCAATGATGACTGCCTGAACTTTATCAAAATGAACCATGCTTGGATCACAGATACCTTCTACATTACCCTGGCAATTTCTGCTGATTAGCTACTGTCTGCAGCCGAGTTTCTTTGTCTGTGACAGAGTATATACTGTATTTACAAAATTAAGAGCACACTGTTCCTGCCAGGTAGTGGTGCTACTGTTGTAATGGCTGCCTCCATATTGCTATCACTACACTTCTAACTGAATGGTATCCACCAGTCCCAGTGTTTACCTAGCCAATTCCTTGCAGAGTTTACTTACAACTAGAGTTGAGCGAACTTCTAGAAGTCCGGGTTCTGCTGGTTCGGCCGAACTTCGGGACAAAGTCCGGGTTCGGGTCCGGACAGAAACTGAACTTTGTCCCGGACCCCGAACCCCATTGAAATCAATGGAGACCCGGACTTTTAGGTACAAAAAATGTTGTAAAATAGTCCTGGAAGGTCCTAGAGGTCTGCAAAAGGAAGGAAATGTGGGTAAGGGTGGGACAAGTGACCTACAAAGAAATGGGGACAGGGAAATAACTTTAAATATTTTTTAAAAAATAAAAACATAAAAAATGCAAAAATGGAGATCATCTTCAAAATGGGTCTGAAAAGTATTAATTAACATTAGAGGCCATAGAACTGTTCTAAAATCATCTTCAAACTGTGTCAAAAAAGTATAAATAAGCCGGGAGTACCCATATCACTGTTCTGCAAAATGTGTGTATCACTTTAAATGAAACCGTCAATCATTGCACATCTCTTCTGCACAATTATTTCAAGTCTGTGTGTCACTTTAAATCAAACCGTCAATCATTGCACATCTTTTGTTCACATTTCTTTTTAAAGTCTGTCACTTTAAATGAAACCGTCAATCATTGCACATCTGCTATTCACACACATGTGTTCTGCACCAGAACAGATGTTCTTCACACATTACATCTTTTCTTCATACATCTGGAAATAGAATAGAACACTTTACCTAAAACCGGGGAGAAACCATACACATGCACTTCAAACATCTGGATAGTGTGTTTGAAAATACAGCATAGAGAAGAGCATGCATATGGTTGCGCTCTTCACACACAGTTTCCAGATGTTTTCAGAACAGTGATATCATATCAGTGATATAAATTTCCAATTTGTCTTTTGGTAGATAACATAGCTCATATGTTTCTTTTATAGCCCAGCTTTAATCACAGATGAAGTTCTCCCTGTTTGCCTACCACCTGAAAATTATGTGGTGCCCGACAAGTCTGAATGTTATGTAACAGGATGGGGCGAGACACAAGGTGAGACCCATATATGATGATTAGCATATTAAGTCTCAGTGCTGCTCTATTACACAATTTATCCTGATCACATACAAACATACCGCATTGCTGTTTGCTCTAAGGCCCCATTCACACCTCCAAGTTCTGGAGTTTTTATTGTAGCTCAAAGCTCAAAAGCACATTTTTGGTGCGTTTTTATGCCCATAGAAATGGATGGAAATGTTTTTGTGCATTTTGTTGCATGTTTTTGCGCGATTTTCTGCTCAAATGCAAAAATGTAAAAAATAAAATCGCAATAATATATAAATAAATGCATGTAAAATAAATACACAAATAACTAAAAATCATCATAAATAAATAAAATAAATTAATAATATGTAATGATAAATAACCACTTACCAACCGAGCCCCTTTTTTACCTTTGTTGGTTACAAGCTAAAAACAGTTTTTTTTGCTAGAAAATTACTTAGAACCCCCAAACATTATATATATTTTTTTCAAACACCCTAGAGAATAAAATGGCGATCTTTGCAATACTTTTTTCACATGGTATTTGCGCAGCGGTCTTTCAAGCGCGATTTTTTTGGAAAAAATTCACTTTGAGTTAATAAATATGACAACAGTAAGGTTAGCCCAATTTTTTTGTATATTGTGAAAGAGGATGTTTTGCCGAGTAAATAGATACCATACATGACACAGTTGAAAATTGCGCGCACTCGCGGAATGGCGAGAAAGTCCGGTATTTAAAAAGTTCCAGAGGCGACGCTTTAAAATTTTTTATCGGTTACCAGGTTAGAGGTGCAAAGGAGTTCTTTTGCTAGAATTATTGCTCACACTCTGGCGATCGCGGCGATACCTCACATGTGTGGTTTGAACACCGTTTTCATATGCGGGCGCGACTTACGGATGCGTTTTCTTTGCTGCGCAAGCTCGCGGGGACGGTGGCGCTTTAAATTTTTTTTTAAATCTTATTTATTTATTTATTTTTAACACTGTTCTTTTAAAAAAAAAATTCTGATCACTTTTATTGCTATCACAAGGAATGTAAACATCCCTTGTGATAGTAATATGTGGTGACAGGTACTCTTTGAACTGGTGCACTTCACAGTATTCAGATCGCCGAGTAAACCGGAAGTGACGTTGTGACGTCGCTTCCAGAATTTGCCAAAGGACACCCGATCTGAGCCGATTCCAGCTTCTGTCAGGTCTCCTTCTAGCCGGCGGAGGCGCCGGATCGTCGCTCCGGTCTCCCGGTGGGACGGGAGGCCGGAGAAGAGCGGCAGGAGGGGGGATGTCCCCTCCCGCCCCCTGGGACCTAACGACCGAGTGGCTCCCGAGCCGGATCGGTCGTTACCCCTGGATAGCCGACCGCCAGCTCTAAAAAATGATACCGGGATATAGCCTGCAGCTGCAGACTATGTCCCGGTACAGCCGCTCAAAACCGACCGCCGCCTATTTACGGCGTTGGTCGGGAAGTGGTTAATTAAACTCCTAACCTTAAACAAATATATTGAATACATTATTATTATTATTAATAATAATAAACACCCAAGCAAAAAACAAAAATAAGCTCAACAATAATAATATAAATAATTTATCTATTTATTTTTTGGTTAAGGTGTTTATTATTATTTTATCATTAAATAGGGCACTTGGGAATGCTCTTATATAAGAGCTGGGATTTTTTAGGTAACTCAAGTAAATTATTATTATTTTTTTCTTCCAAGGGTTAGGGTTTAAGGTTAGGGCTTAATTTGTATTTATTATTACATAATGTTCATTTATTGTATTTATTTATTATTTATTTACGATTATATTCATTTATTTGTGTACTTATTTTACATTTATTCATTTATTTGTATTATTATTATTATTATTATTAGTGGTGGTAGTAGTAGTAGTAGTAGTAGTAGTATTAACACCCTAACTCTAAAAATAAATAAATAATATTAAGACAATAAATAAAATATTGAACCCTAACCTAACCTTAACTCTGACCCCTTACCCTAACAAAAAAAATAATAATTAGTGACTAATAATAAAAACAAAATAAAAGTTGATGGAAAATCTAAACAAGCTGAAAAACCTTGCAACAACTGATGCAACAAATGATAGCTTTCTATATTGGCTAATAAAAACTTGGCACGGCCCAAAAACGCTGTATAAACCACGTAAAACCATGCCAAAAATGCACATACACTCTCAAAAAAACGCTGGAGAAATTCTGAAAGATGCAGCCTAACATCCTACCTCATCCAGGTTAAATGAATGCATACCTAGAATTGTCATAACAAAGATGTATATTATGTCTAGCAGTGTGTCTGCATGTCTGCATAGGATAAAAAACAAAATGTGCACTATAGTCTCTGGGCCTTACTATGAATACAAACAACATATGTGGTATCTCTGTGATCATCAGGAGGAGCAGAAGGATTTATTCGGGGTTGTTAATCCACCTGGATACACAAAGTAGTTGTGGAGATATGTACGCTTTTACTAACACATATCAAAGGTGCAAAATTGTGTTTAGGCATTAAAATTTGATTTACCCTCAGTCAGTGGCGTTTCGGGGGGGGGGGTGCGGTCCGCCTCGGATGCCCCACATCTGAGGGTGGTGTCAGCCCGGGGGTGTGCAGCAGGGCTGATCCTTGGCACAGGCACCGAGAGCTGAGGCAGAGGGGCCCGACCAATTCAGCAGGGAAGGAAGGGGGTGGGTGGAGGCAGAGAGAAGACTGGGTTCCGCGATCTACAGGCTGTAGCAATTCTTTTAAAAAACTTTCCCCAGCCGAGCGGACTCTTTCTTCACTTTCAGGTGCCAAGTACACAACAGTCCTGGCCTGCCCCGCGGATTGGAGAGGCCTGTACTGTCATACTGTCAGTACATGGAGATTACTGCACTGAGGCACCCAGTCTTATCTCTGCCTTCGCCCACCCCCTTTCCTTCTGGGGGATGCCTCTGACTGGGATAGCTAACTAGACCCCAGCAGCCAGACCCAGACGTCAGACCCCAGACGCAGACCAGGCCCCAGCAGCCAACAAGTCAACAAGCTTTGCGTGCTGCAATCTTGTCGGGGGGGGGGGGGGGTGCCAGATATAGGATCCGCCCCGGGTGCCAAATGCCCTGGGTATGCCCCTGCCCTCAGTCATTAAGGGGTTAAACAAGCTATTGACTGTGTTTGTATGCGCATACAGTACTAATACAAAGACAGAGTAGTAAAGGAGTGAACACACTGGAGTTATTACTGACATGGCATACTAAACAATGACATTACATCCATGAAAAAATCAGCCACAAGCAACAAAAATGAACTTTGAGAGGTAGACAAAAAAGGCGCCTCTAAGTGCAATATGTAAAAGATTTATTCAGTGCACACGTGGTTAAAAACACTTACAGAATGGCAATTCATGTAGGCAAATATGGAACTGTGGTGCGGAGTCTGGTTCTTCCATCCAATCGGAGCAGTCAGTGTTGATTCCTTAG
>BLSH010249874.1:1395706-1406838 GCA_018402905.1 Glandirana rugosa
GCTTTGCGCGCTGCGATTTTGTCGGGGGGGGTGCCAGATATAGGATCCGCCCCGGGTGCCAAATGCCCTGGGTATGCCCCTGCCCTCAGTCATTAAGGGGTTAAACAAGCTATTGACTGTGTTTGTATGCGCATACAGTACTAATACAAAGACAGAGTAGTAAAGGAGTGAACACACTGGAGTTATTACTGACATGGCATACTAAACAATGACATTACATCCATGAAAAAATCAGCCACAAGCAACAAAAATGAACTTTGAGAGGTAGACAAAAAAGGCGCCTCTAAGTGCAATATGTAAAAGATTTATTCAGTGCACACGTGGTTAAAAACACTTACAGAATGGCAATTCATGTAGGCAAATATGGAACTGTGGTGCGGAGTCTGGTTCTTCCATCCAATCGGAGCAGTCAGTGTTGATTCCTTAGTGTCAGGCTGACACTCGCCTATTGTAAGTGCATTACTTATGGATATTGAATACATGTGAAGCATTTTGCACTATGGGCACTTCTCTTTCCCCCTTTAAACATGTATGAGAGATGATGGTGAAACCGAACGATGAAGATTAACCCATAATATGCTGGAGAGGATTTTTCACCAGGATGGAGAGTTTGGGTGTGTGTTTTGAACAGTTGTACAGTGTGACATCACCATCCTTTGAATGTAGTACAATTTTATTTTTTTCACGTTGTGTGCTCAGGGAGCGGTCATGTGGTGCTGTGTGATCACAGAAGAGTTTGGACAGTAGTTTGGAACATTTCTTTTGCACCACAGCAGGTGTTGGTTAAAATACAGCATTTATGAACTGCACATATAGGGGTTGATTTACTAAAGCTGGAGAGTGCAAAAACTCGTGCAGCTTTGCATGGTAACCAATCAGCTTCTAACCTCAGCTTGTTCAATCAAGCTTTGACAATAAAACCTTGAACCTGATTGGTTTCTGTGTGGAGCCGCACCAAATTTTGCACTTTCAAGCTTTAGTAAACCAACTCCATAGACTTGATATGAACTTTTGATTTTTCGGACAGTATGAATTCTTTTAGTTCTGCTTAAACTTTATGAATTTGATATTTTAATCGGTATATGTATATATATTTGTTACTTATTTTTGCACATGTATGTTTATTTATCCATGTACTGATGCAATATTATTGATGATTTTTTGAGTCCACGATATCTTGGTTATAGAATTTTCATATTTATTTAATTATATGAAATGTGCGATTTTTGTTTTAGAGATAATCATAAGGTCACACATAGCGTGGTTATACTTTATATATATATATTCTTTTACCCTAGGTTCACATCTATGCAGCTGCGGTTGATGCATTTTTCTGACGCAGTTTGCGTTTTTTAACCTGCATTTTTGCATGCAGTTTTCATGTGTTTTGCGTTTCCTTTGCTTAACAACCGAGGAGTCATCAGCTGTCAGCGGGGTTCCCCACTGACCGCTGAACTTAAAAAAAAAAAAAAAATTGCTGACAAAAAAAATTCGGGAATAAAACAGCACGGGTTTCCCTCCAAAATCCATACCAGACCCTTATCCGATGCAGCCCGGCAGGTTATGAAAAGGAGGGGACGAGCAAGCGCCCCGCTCTTGAACCATACCAGGCTGCATGCTATCAACATAGTGGGGTGTTTTTGGGCAGTAATTGACGATGGATCTATATCACGGGACATCGTTTTTTTGTTTTTTAAATAAAGGACTTGTCAAAAACTGCCTACTGTCATTTGTACACTACACCTTTATTTAAAAAACTATATCCTGTGATGTAGATCCATTGTTGATCACTGCCCAAAAACACCCCACCATGTTGAGGGCATGCGTCCTGGTATGGTCCAGGAGGGGGGCGCTCGCCCCCCTCCTGAAGCAAGGGGGCCTCAGATCATGGCCCCCCCTATGTGAATGAGTATGGGGTGCCCGGATCTGGGGGCCCCTTCCAGATTCTGATAAGTTCCCCACCAGCAGACCCCCCAACCACCGGCCAGGGTTCTGGGGAAGAGGCCCTTGTTCCCATCAACATGCCCAAAGCACCCCCCATGAGAAGGGCATATGGCCTGGTATAGTTCAGGAGGGGGGAGGGGCGACTCATCGGTTGTTAAGGATGTGGTGGTCGGCTTTCGGTCCGCTCCTTAACGACCAGCTATTTAAAGTTTGTTGTGGAGAATAAAAACGCAAAACGCATCAAAAACGTAACACTTTCATTTTTGGTGTGGGTCCATTGAAGTCTATTACACCCAAAATGCTATCTGCTGCGGGAAAAAAGTCCCTGACCCTTTCCAAATACTCACCGGCTGATAAACACAATGATGTGAACATGTACCATAGGACCGATGTTAAATAGGCTTTAGTGCATTTCTGCAAACTGCAAAACACACTAAAAAGGCATTGGTGTGGACCTAGTGTTAGACAGGGTATTATATGCATGATCTTGGCATGAAACTCAAGCAAATGGTGTTTTGGACCTGTATGGTTTAAATTGTTTTAGAAAGTCTGCTAACAATTTTGTAATTTATTCCAGGTACTGGTAAAGCAGGAGTGCTTAAAGAAGCTGGTTTCCCTGTCATTGAAAATAAAGTATGTAATAGCCCAGAATACCTTAATAACAAAGTGACAAGCAAGGAGCTGTGTGCTGGCAACATCCATGGAGGAATTGACAGTTGTCAGGTAAGATAATCTAACCTTTGCTCAGGTAAATTAATTGTAAATTGCCACATTTTTTTTACATATCACAATTACCTGCTCTATGCAATGGTTTTGAACCTCCTCTTCTGAGGGCCCCTGCCAGTGTTCCAGGCTCCTCCTTTTCTCAGTGTGCCCCCATAGCAAGCCGCTTGCTATGGGGCCACGCCTACAGGCTTGCTCCTGAGCCACGCTGTGGTACATCCATGGACAAACACAGTGCAGCAGCAGGAGCCTATAGCTCCCACTGCTGCACGAGACTATGTGAGAAGAGGAAAGGGGAGAGAAGACCTGAACCTGGGACAGCGCTGGATCGTTGACAGGCTCGAGTAATTGTTTGGGGGTTGATGGGAAATAAGTGGGGTGTTTTTTTACCTTAATGCAGGGAATGCATTACAACAAGGCTTTAAAATCACTTTAAGGTGACAATAGATTAATCAAAATTTGGCCGGTTCAGCAGGGACTGGCAGAATTACAATCCATATGAAGTCACTGCAGTTGAAAAAAAGTCAATCTATCGGTCAACTTTTTTCAACTGCCTTGTCAGATAAAAGCCACTCAATCAGTGGCTGCAGCACTGATCTGTGTATTTTTACAGTGGGGTAGTCCCCGTGCTCTCAGAATACAATAGCACAGTACGGAGGATTCCCCATCCACCCAGAATGTTTGGATGTGGGAATCAGTTCAGTTTTTTGTTTTTTTTCATTCAGCCTGTTGAGTGAATGAAAAAACTGAACCATACATGTACAGTATATAGCCAGCTTCGGATGCCCTGTAATTGGTGCAATGTAATGTAAATCCAAAATGACGACTGTAATTTACCTTCCTAGAAAAACTTAAAAAAACGTAAAATAACATGTCAGTGTTTACATTTATATTTACATTACATTTACAGTATACAATAAAAACAATTACAAATATTACTTACAAAATTAAATAAAAAAATCATCAAATTTGGTGAATATTATTTAGATAATCCAATAAAAGGTCCCAAATTGTCATATGTAGTTATAGGTGCCTCACAAATGCCTGGCAAAACAACCCCCAAACATTGGGTAGGGAAGGTGTACTGAAATAAAAGGTTTAGAGCTTACAATTTAATATGGCATTTTGTTGCATTGTGCCAATCTATACACTGCAAGCAGCATTAGACATTCACTTCAATAGCATTGGGCTTGCTGGAAAGAGACTGCTTGAACACTGGCCAAAACAGGCGCCATTTTCATCTAACACCCATGTGGACATAAAAATGGTTTGAAATAAAGACCATTGGAAGAATTGTACACAGCTTTAGTCCATATAATTCCTAGAGTTATCATTTGCAACCTGTAGAATTATTCACAGATACTTCATAAGCTAACCACCAGTGGAGTAGTTCTCGTGTTTTCAACTATTGCATTTATAACCAAGAGAGCTTCATGTTTTCAAAGCTAATTACCTCATTACTCTGCTTTATGTAACATCAAATGGTAGGATGTTGGTATGTATCCCTCTAAACAAAGACAGAGGAGCACCTACTTTCTAAAGGCCCCTGGTAAACAGCAGAAACCCCTGCTTGTTGGACTAAACTCAGATTTTTTAAAAAAAAAACACATTACTACTCAGACAGAATCATTGTTTGTTTTGGTTTCACCCTGTTAGACTTTTGGAATAATAACATCCTTTTAAAGTGGTTGTAAGGCTCGGTTCACAAAGGGGCAACTTGCGCTCCGACTTGTGTCGTCTCAAGTCTCCCCAACTTGCTTGACATCTTAAATCCCATTGAAATGAATGGGAGCCATCATAATGTACACTACTGAAGTCGCTCGGACTTCAAAAAAGGTTCCTGTACAACTTCAAGGTGACTTCTATCCGACTTGTGCCCATAGAATTCAATGGAAGTCGCCTCCAAGTTGGATCCCCCATCTATATTGAAGCGACTTACAGGAAAAAGAAAAGAATTTACACAGTTACTCCCCTCGAATTACCCATGCAACCCCCTCCCTCCCTTCTCCGATTGGCCACAGGCAAAGTCACCTGGCACGGAGTCGCATTGTAAGTCGCTCAAAGTCGCGTTGAAGTCACCTTGAAGTTGCGTTGTAAGTCGTCTAGCAAAATCACGCCAAAGTCAGATCACCCCTGTGTGAACGCAGCCTTAGGCCTCATGTACACTGCTGCTAAACTGACGTTTAGGGGTAGTTAGGCTTTTTTTTCAGCTGCCCCTGAACTCTTCTCTATGTTATCTTATCAGTACATGTACACAGGGTCATTTACAGTCGTTTATAGGCAGTTGAGTTTAGAGGCTTATTTTTGGAAAGCAACAAAATGCGTATAGGACGGAAGTTAAGCCTGTGACAGCTTGTAAACGGGCCTAAACATGGTAACTCTAGGAACATTTCGTTTATAGATGTTTTTCATAAAAAAAAATGCTTGTAGACGCAAACGTGGCTAACCGTAGCATGCAAACGTAGCTAAACGGGCGTTTATAAACATCGGTTTCTAGCTGTCAAGTTGAGCCGTTCAGAGGAGGTTGAAAAACATTATATATATTTTTTTTCTAACACCCTAGAGAATAAAATGGCAGTCATTGCAAAACTTTATGTCACACTGTATTTGCACAGCGGTCTTCCAAGCGTGCTTTTTTTTTTAATAAATTCAGTTTTTTTTAGTTAAAAATAAGAAAACAGTAAAGTTAGGCCAATTTTTTTCCATATTGTGAAAGATAATGTTATGCCGAGTAAAATGATACCCAACATGTCATGCTTCAAAATTGCGTCCGCTCGCGGAATGGAGACAAACTTTGCAGCTTAAAAATCTCCATTGGCGACGTTTAAAAAATTCTACAGGTTAGCAGTTTTGAGCTACGGAGGAGGTATAGTGCTAGAATTGTTGCTCTCGCTCTAATGATCGCGGCGATAACTCACATGTGTGGTTTGAACACCGCTTTCATATGTGGGTGGGACTTACATATGTGTTCGCTTCTGCACGCGAGCTCGCAAGGACGGGGCGCTTTAAATTTTTTTTTTTTTTTAATTATTTATTTTACTTTTTCATTTTTACACTGTTCTTTTTTTAAAAAAAAAAAAAAAGATCACTTTTATTCCTATTACAAGAAATGTAAACATTCCTTGTAATAGAAAAAAGCACGACAGGTCGTCTTAAATATGAGATCTGGGGCCAAAAAGTCCTCAGATCTCATATCTACATTAGAATGCAAAAAAAAAAAAAAATTTGAAAAAAATGACAGCCCAAAATAAAATGGGCCCTTTAAGACCGTTGGGCGGACGTGACTTCTGACATCATTTCCGCCCTGCCGTACTATGGAGCCGAGTGAGCGGCTTCAGCTGCTCACTCGGCTCTCGGACACTGGAGGGGGACAGATCGGATCATCTCCGCCGCCGATGACCGGAAAGCGGCCGGAGGGGGGGGCACCTCTCCCGCCGCTGATAAAAGTGATCTTGCGGTGAATCCGCCGCTAAGACTACTTTTATCATGTGCAGAATCGCTGGCTGAAATAAACAATATCTGAATGGTGCCTGCAGCTGCAGGCACCATTCAGATATCACTTCTCAAAGATAGCGATGTCATATGACGTCCACCCAAACAGAAGTGGTTAAATAACAAACATGTTATACTTACCTCCTCTGTGCAGGGGTTTTGCACAGAGTTGCCCCAATTCTCCTCTTCTGGGGTCCCCCTGTGGCGCTCCTGGCTCCTCCCCGCATTGAGTGCCCCCACGGGGAAGCACTTGGGAACACTCATGCGGGCGCGCTCCCGAGTCCTGTTGCTGTGTCCATTGACACAGACAGCAGGACTCGGCCCGCCCCTGGCTCCCGCATCATTGGATTTGATTGACAGCAGTGGGAGCCAATGGCTGCGCTGCTATCAATCTATCCAATCCGGACCCAAGACACCGACTGGAGCAGATGGGCTCGTCCCCGGCGCTAGAAAGACAGGGTTCAGGTAAGTAAAATGGGGGCTCTGGGGGGATGCTACACTAAAGGAGGTTTTTCACCTTAATGCATAGAATGCATTAAGGTGAACAACCCCGATATTGTCTCTTTTGACTCTACAGGGCAGTTTTATCATTTCTGTGTCATTTAAAAAGTACAACAATTAACGGGTGTTTCAATTGGTTTTCAATATTTTATGTAATATTTATTTCTGTCAACCAATACAGATAACTAGTTTATATGAATACATGTCTGGTGAATAAATCTCCTATTTTTAATCTGTTTTCATATTCACTGATCCTGTACCTTAAAAATATTATCGTTTAAAAATGACTCATTCACAATTATCGTGCGGGAAAATTATTCTCAATAAGCACGACAACCCAAATGCTAGATTTCTGCATTTTGTAGCTGCAACTTCTCGACCCCCCCCAAAGCCAGAACAATTGGGGAAGGGACTGTAGAAGCTCCTGTATGACAAAAAAAGAAAGGTCACACCTCTTTGTAGAAACAATTTTTACATCAAATTGTATACTGAAAATTGCAAGTATTTCTTCTTTCTTACAGGGTGACAGTGGAGGACCTTTGTCTTGCTTTGATGGGGAAAAGTATGTTTTACAAGGAGTAACCTCGTGGGGTCTTGGCTGTGCTCAGCCCATGAAGCCTGGCGTATATGTACGGGTGTCTCGCTTTATCTCATGGATTGAACAGACAATGAAAGCAAATTAATGCATCAACAGTGCTTATGTTTTACTATAAATGAACAAAATAAACTGATAAGTTTGTCAAATATAACAAAAATAAATATACTTTTGGTCAGTTGGAATAAACTGAATAGTAATCTCATTTATAACATATGTGTTTTCATTGTCATTTCTAAAAGTGCATCTCCAAGCAAAGATAATTTTCTCCTTCCAGTTAGGGCAAAAAAATGCAGCTCTTTATACTATACAGGGCTGATCCCTGGCCCTGTCCTGCATAGATTCACTAATCTAGCACTGCTTCTCTCCAATGGCTCCCGCTGCTGCCAAGCCTCCTGTAAAAGAGGGGAAAGAAGAGCAGTGCTGTTGCAGATGGGCACAGCACTGGATCAAGTTCAGACTCAGGTAAATATTTAAGGAGGGGCTGGCAGGAACCACTTGACCTCCAAAAGTTTTACCCACTTCCTGACCAGAGCATTCTTTTGCTATTTGGCACTGCACTACTTTAACTGGTAATTGTGCAGTCATGCAACGCTGTACCCAAACTAAATTGGTGTGCTTTTTTCACACAAATAGAGCTTTCTTTTGGTGGTATTTGATCACTACTGGGGTTTATATTTTTTGCAATATAAATGAAAAAGACTGAAAATTTTGAAAAAAATATTTTCTACTCTGTTAAAAAAATATCCAATATACTTTTTATACCAAATTTTGTCATACATTTAGGCCAAAATGTATCCAGCCACATGTCTTTGGTAGAAAAAAATCCCAATAAACATATAGTGATTAGTTTGCACAAAAGTTATAGCATACAAACTATGGTACATACTGTATACTAATTTATTCAGCTTTTACTTTGTGACTGCCTATCACATTTCTTGAAGTGCTAAAATGCCAGGGCATGATGGCTCCAACTACATAAGGGGATAAAACAAATATAATGCCTCCCATAGTGTATTAACTTAAAATACAGTGCCATTTTATTAAAACAAATTGGCTTCTTACATTAAAACAACATTAAAATCTCATTCAAAGTTAAAGTGACATGAGAGGCAGAAAAACGCCAGTTTTTAATTTTAAATGTGATTTTAATGTAAGCAGCCAATTTGTTTTAATAAAACAGCTCTGTATTTTACGTTATTACACTATGGGAGGCATTCTGTTTTATCCCCTAACATATCTAAGGAGCCTATATAGCCCCATATTACCCTGATTTCGAGGCAATATTGGAGAGGTCAGAAGGAGTCATTTGCAACACCTCAAGAACCTGTATTTGGAAGTGAGAAGTATTTACTGAGGAGCAAGCATTAACCCCATGTGGAAACCTGTTCATAAGGCTTTCTATATACGGTTGTGAGGTGAGAGTTCTGTGATCACGGAGGTGATTGGTGAAAGCACAGACATCACATGATTGATTAATAAGAAACATGGCACAGTTGCAATTTATTATTGATATTGGACACTTGTATTTAATATGATACACTAGATTGTATGCATTTATTATTTATGTAAATTTATGCACTTATTGTTTGAATTAATATTTATTGAATTGAAGGTATAGCTTGATTCACAGTGTACAACCGAAGCTTGTGCGCAGCACCATTTGTATATATTTATACATTTTACGTGCATTGTGAACACAACGGGTACTGCAGCAACCCTATTATCATCATCATTATTTATATATACATTTGTCATTCTTTATCACTATTTTGAATTTATTTTGTTCACGGCCAACAACACAGTCTTCAACATTATTAACATACACCTCACTGCTTGGTAGCACAGGGGATCACAAATTCGTTTTGAATCACTGACCTATGTATTTTGAAATCACACCTTGTTGCTGTCAAAATAAACAAATCAGTGCTGCAGCTGAATGGCGTTCCTGCAAAGCAAACAATAGTTAACAATAAAACACAGTAACAATAAAACATTAACTGGGAGATTCTCAACCAGGTTTCCATGGAACTCTAGGGTTCCTCCAGAGGTTGCTAGGGGTTCCTTGAACAATGGTTAATTTCTGCCTCTCAGATAAGTTCCCAATGACACCATTGATCTTTTTAGCTGTAAGGGGGTAATTTTCCCAATGGCCACACGTGTAAGGAGCATTCTTCCCATTGACCATCACACTAAAGTATCATGCATTGTAGATTTTTCATATTTAGCAGGGGTTCCCCGAGACCAGATAACTATTTCAAGGGTTCCACGGTGTCGAAAAGGCTGAGAAATACTGCATTAAGTCAATAATACAACTTTTTTTTTTATTGCAATCTTTGCCAAAAAAAAAAAAAAATGTATATGCTGAAGCATAACTCAATAAAACAACATTTTTTGGCTGTTTTATTTATTTTTTTTTTACTTTTTTGTTTTTTTTTATAACTTTTTTGTAACTTTCCTGTAACTGAAAAAACTGTAAACTTTCAAGGCTAGGATCTCTCAAAATGCGATAGCCAGTTTCCTGACTATCTTCTTTCGATACCCCATGTGAATGTGGGCCTTAGACTATGCCATGCTGTACCCTATACTAATACTCCACTAGTGTGTGGTAGTGATGGAAATAGTCCTTGAGGCAGAAACCAGGTTGGCCAGGATAGGAGGGACAAAAATAACGGGTGTCACGTCTAAATCCACATCTACTACAGACGCAACATCTATTTTCGGATGCTCTTTGGGTTGGGGTACCAGGGAGGACAGCTGGAAAATGCCTCTCATGCAGCCCACTCACTGCATCTGGATTGGGAAAATGGGCCACAGCACCTTCTGGATACAAAAGGACTGTGATGATCTCTTCCTTTAATTTTAGGAAGGATCCACTTCTTCCTGACGCTTTGTATAGTATAAAAGAGTTGAACTTAGCCAATTGAAATAAATATACAGACACTTTATTGTATCAGCATCTGGCTTTATGGGAAATTAAAGCGGTAGTAAACCCTAAAATCTATTTTTACCTACAGGTAAGCCTATAATAAGGCTTACCTGTAGGTAAAAAGAATATCTCCTAAACCTGCATGGTTCAGGAGATATTCGCCCTGCATGCAGCCGCTGACATTAGCGGCGCATGCGCTCTGACGATCCGGCCGAGGCGGCCGGCATCTCAGAGCTGGCTGCCGGTGCGAAGAGCTCCCGCGTGCATGCGCGGGAGTGACGTCACGCGGCTCCGGCCACTCACAGGGCCGGAGCCGCGTACCCGGAAGACAGAAGAGGACAAAGATGTCAGCGTCCTTAGCGCTGACAGACTCGGGCATCGGGGGCCTCGTTCTAAGGTAAGTATTTCATAATATGTTAGTATGCGATGCATACTAACATATTATGCGATTTTCTAGCAGGCTTTTTTTTAATTTTTATTTCTGTCAGCGGGTTTACTACCGCTTTAAGTACAACGCCATCATCTAATCGTTGAAGTCCACCTCTCCCATGTTAAGATTGTAGTCGTGGATACAAAGGGGCTTCTCAACAATACCAGTCGCTGATGCAATTTTGACTTTTGTATCTGGGTGAATGGAAGATGGGACAAAAACTTCCTGTTTGTCCTTCCACTTCACTGCAAGCAATTCATCATTTGTCAAGCAGTCTCCCACCCCCCCATCTAAGTCGGGTATTTACAATTGGAAGAGCCCTGGTGATTAGGTTGCACGGTGCCACATGAGCTAATTCCAAATTCAAAAAGGTATCTATAAAGTAACATGCTTGTATAATAATTGTCCACATATAAGTGGTACCCCTTTTGGAATAAGGGTGACACCAAGTCCCAAACAATCTTGCCACTGCTCCCTATGTATTCTGAGCAGTCGCTGGGCTTCAGGTGACTCCAGGC